>JADLZK010001817.1:0-223006 GCA_015847255.1 Hyparrhenia diplandra
GATATCATAAATACTAATACAAGTCGGGTTGTTCAAACCCCGATTCAAGTTTGATATCATATATACATTTACCGGGCGAATCCATTTGACATATCTAGTGCTAAATATTTTTTAGGGGTAGATTTTAGCCAAAACAATAAACGAATAGCACTAATGATACTTTTAGGATCGTTTTCATCCTATGAATTGAAGAATAAGATCCTAGCAATGGCTTTCCTTGGGAACCCAATTGCCTAGAATTTGATTGATTCTAGCATTCTTGTTTCCATGTACATAGAATCTGTTGCCAACAATGAAATTACAAAACCTATTTAAAAACAAAACTTAGAAAGCTAGCTTACATCTCAAAAGCCTCGGTATAGATTCCTAAACATTTGTTTCCTTGTTCTAACATCTCTCTTTGCCATTTCATGGACATCAATAATATGTCTAGGTCTTTTCCAAGCCATACCAATATGCTATCATGGTCATCAAAGTAACAATACATTAGCTATTCTCTCTATGATTCCTTTGTTTTTGCCTAATTTCTTCCACATTTTGTTAACAAATTCTAAATTATTGTGAGGGCATTTTAAATCACATATGCAAAAGAAAGTCTTCAGCACACAAAAGGAAAAGAAGGCTTGTATTCTAAAGTTATTGAATGTTTGATACTATATATTAGTTACTTGAATTGCTAAAAGGGGTCATTACAACCAATGGTTCAAGAAAAATGGTTGTGTATAGCAGTTCAGGTATAACAAAGTAAAAAATGTTGAGGTTATATGTTACTGAGGCCCTCGATATCATGTTTAGGGCCCAATTACATAGCCAAGGGCTTACAAAATAATATTTGAAGGAGGCAATGTAGCCTTTGGTTACATTTTGTTAATAAAACTATACCAAGGGTCAATTTGTAGCCCCTAATAGTGTTTTGTAAATACAAATCCAGCGTGGGGGGACATAAAGAGAACTTCTTCTCCCACCTCCCGATAAATAAAATAAAAGGGTAGTGGAAGTAGAGAGGAACTATTGACTCTCCCTTCTCCCTTCTCCTTTCGCTCTCTTATTTTGTTGGCCTAGAACAAGAAACAATAATGTAGAAGGATATAAAATTTAAACTCTTCAAAATAAATGTAAGAGAGTTTATAATATTGATTTAGTACTATAAAATCAGAAAAAGATTAAATGTAAGAGAGTTTCCATATCACAAAAACATTTATTTATCATTTTATTTTGCTACTTTACACTTCACTAACATAATTTAGTACTTGTAAAATCAGAAAAAATTACAGCTACTAACTTAAGAATTAGCATAACCATATTTTTAACTAAAATTGTTTTAAAAAAGCTTACCAAAGATGACCTAAAATCGGAATCTTTAGTTGTTGCTTAGATTTGGGAGATTAGATTCTTATTACCTTTTGCAATGACAAGATCAATCATCATCAAGCTGCAAAGTTTTATAGTTTTTAGACAAAATTATTCACTTAATTACCATTTAAAAATCACATTACATACTTACCGCTATCAAATCGGCAATTTCATCCTTGCTAGTCACATGGACTATGAGCTTTTTACCAACAATATCTAGAATAGCCCCAATTATAACCTAAAAGGGAATAAACACAGCTCCTATAAGGAAAACAAACATATTGTTACATATTTAGCTTCTTTTCCTCCTTTTTAAGAAGACCATTACTACTTCGGGTTGTCGAGATCAAATCTATACAATAATATATCAACCACAAATAATTATTGATCTTGAAGATATTGTATATGTACTATGCTTCCGAATCAAAAGTTACATGGACAATGCATTAGACAAGACTAAAAAAAAAATGAGCGAAAACATCCAACGGGCAATATGCTTTCTCAAAACTAGAAATACATTTATTTATCATTTTATTTACCAATTTTACACATCACTTAAAAAACATTTATTTATTGTTTTAATTTTCTATTTTCCACTTCACTCTTTGAATCACACATGGCTTTAAAATTAATGTGTGTAGTTAAAAATAAAGTAGTAATGATAAAATATAAATTCATATTTAAATAAATAAACGTTAACATGGCACTCCATGAGACAGAGAACACATGAGTTGTCCTAACGAAAGGTCAATATGTTTATATTTTAATTCCTCCTTATTATCGACAATGCAGCATACCTCTCTACGTTGTTGCTTATTACGTTTAGAAGGGTAGGGGTGATGGAGTCATGAGACTTCCTATAGCCATCATGAGGGAGGGCGAAGCGTAGGCATTGGGATTGAAAAGGAAGATAGATCGGGAGGAGGAAGACGAGTCTCGAGGGAAGGAAGACAAGTTGCGCGAGTACGCGACTCGAAATCAATACGAGGAGGAATCCCCGTAAGAAGTATTATTCGAAATCTACACTGGCGCTCTCCTCTATCTTTTTAAGGTCCTTAACCATCACCCCGAGAAAAGTAGCCAAGTAAAAAGCCAAACCACATCGAAGATTTTCGTGAAATAAAAGATCTTGCTTTTCTTTTGACGGAGGAAAAGTGATCCAATGTTGTTTTTGTAGACGCTTATATGCAAAAAGAAAGTCGGCATGGTTCGGATTAGCTCAGTTGGTTGGGCATATGTGAGACAACCGTGAAAAGTATGAAAAAAAGGCTCTAATGGTATGATCCTCCGGCTACCCCTGAATGAAAAGGTGATCTCGTAGTTCTTGGTGTGAAGATGCATTGTTAGGTGCTCCATTTTCCCATTGAGGGACGAACCTCAACCTGCACTCAAGAGATCTCCATACACCGAGCAAGGGATGTATGGATTCTTGAGAAGAGAGAAGTCAGCGGTGCCCCCATTTGGGATCCCATTTTGGGCAACCCGCCGTGGAAGCTTTACTCGAGGAGGTGTTGCGTCCGCAAGTGAATATCGCTTTTATTCGGGGGTTTATCAGTGGTGAGATGAAAACCTCATACGGTTTTGGAACGGAGATTTTTGATTTGAATAGAATGAAATTAATCGTAACGGATGTTGGCTCAACTGAAGGAAATTATCTGCGAAGCTTTGCGGGGTATTATGAAGTTACACGACTAGAAATTGATCCCTATGATGAAGTTTATACTATATAACATAGGCCTTATACACACAAGCAATGGAGAGCATACAAAGGCTTTGGAATATTATTTTCCTACGCTAGAACAAAACCCCTTCTTACCGTAAGCTTTTAATAATATGGTGGCATAGGGGAGAAAAGCACTACACCACAAAATAGGAATCAACAAGAGAAAACTTTGTTAGAAATTAGCCCTTTCTGATTGGTATCGGGGTTGGGTTCGAATCCTCTCTATCCTTTTTGTATATTGAATACATTTGTTTCTTTTCTATAAACTCTCAGGCCCAAGAATCTAATAGAGTCACCGAGACTCATCAACCGGAGAAGCAAAAAGGTGGTGCGGTGAAATAGGATCACTTTCGAAAGCATATTCTAACCCGGATTGTGAGTAACGAAAAAGAAAGGGATTAAGGTGTATCCCGCCAAAACAAAAAGACATCTTGGGGATCCCCCCACCGGGGGGCGTGTATCATATACCGCCAAAATAAAGAGCCTTCAAGACTAGAAGAAAAGCACCTAGACCTAACAAAATTAAGTGAATACCCAAAATTGTTGTCAACACATGCCCAAGGAAAGCAACTCTCTCAAGCCGAACTCACATTTCTCGAACTTGGCAACCGATTACGCCTTTAGCTTCTCAAGTACAACTCGATATGCGGCTCATGTTCCTAAACCTATCTTTTGTCATTCTTTGCTCCTTTTCACTCAATGATTCATTCAATTTCCCAACCAAAAATTCTATATGTTTATTCTATGATATTTCTATATATAGAATATGATATCTAATATGACTTTGATTTGTCAAAGGGATTGATTGGTGACTTACCCATTCGGTGACTTTGGCACGGACGTTCAAAACGGGAACTATCGGATCGGGTGAATTTAGAGAATAGACAGAGGTCCGTTGGCATTTCACTTCTCTTCTCCTTTCGGGGCCTATCCGAAAGAGAATTCAGGACCTCTTGGTCCTAAATATCGAGAATAGGACAAATGAACCGCCTCAAGTAGATATCTTTGCTACGGAACAAACAATTTGCAATAGGCTCGGTCAATTGGAATGTGTATTATCCATATGGGAGATCTTCCAATCGAGAAGATCCATCGATCGAGACGAAGAGAAAGGGGCCATTTTGTTTTACTTATTCAAGAAACCAAGGATTCGTTATGGATACAAATAGCAAGTGATTTCCCTTCTTTGGCACTTAATCATTCCACGCCTTTAAACACTGAATTATTTCTGAAATGCTTTTGATCTCTCTCGCAACCATGGTGCCACAACTTCTACCTAATCGTCGACATAATGGGTAGAAGCCCTGCGGCTTTTATTTGGGAAAGAGAAGAGATTCCGATTCAAACCCAATGCGGGAGTGAAATGGTCTCACGCGTGAAGGAAGCCCTCTTAACCCAAAGCTAACTTAATTTAATTATCTCATGACAAGACCAATGCTACGGGAAGATTGGCAAGATGGGCCATCATCCATATCGAGTTCGACATTGTGTATCTTGTGAAGGCCATTAAAGCGATGGCGGATTTCTTAGCAAGCACATCATACATATTTCTACGTAAAATAAAAGATTTTTCAGAATCGATTAGTTAACATGGTGGTTAACCGTATTATGAAAGACGGAAAAGAATCATTGGCTTATCAAATTCTCTATCAAGCCGTGAAAAGATATGAGATAAACAAATCCGCTATTGGTTTTACGTCCAAGAAATACGTAGAGTAACTCCCAATATCGGAGTAAAACAAGGCGTAAAAAAAAGGATCGGCGTGGAAAGTTCCGATTGAAATAGGATCTAAAACAAGGAAGAGCACTTGCCATTCGTTGGTTATTGATCCCAAAAAAAAACCTTGCATACAGCTAATCGCTAATAAGTTCAAACATCAAAGGTACCTGTCTACATCTACCTACCCTAAGCTACTAAAACATCATCAACAACAACATCGAAACTAGATGAATAATTGAAACAATCGTGCACTGCAAGACAGGTGGATATTTCTACTAGTTGAGGGCCTACTCCTCCTTCTATTCTCTTTTCCCACAACCTCGTTTGAGGACAATCAATGACTATGAAACCCAAGCTACTCACTCCATACAGAAATATTGTTATGATACAGGGTCTATTTTTACTAGATGGAATTTTAAAGAATTAGGTTTCTACTAACTAAAACTATGACTTCATAGTTTTTCCATCCAAAAGAGCCTTTCTACTTTAAGCTCCACATTTCTAGACATTCTGGTAGTTCGAGAGAATGTGTTACGAAATGAAAAGAAAAAATAACATGATATGAAAACAAGCAAACACACAATCAAATACGAAGACAACAATACTGGTTCTTATACTTCCTTGGGCAAGTAGCAATAGCACCAATAATAAAGGGGGATGAAGGCAGCCAAAGTTGAAATAATAAAGGCAAATCTTATGCTCAAGCCGCATGGGGAAAGCTCTTGTAAACTGATGTGAACCCTCTCTCTCTTTTCGTAAGAATGAGATATAGATAGCGCTAAAAAAAGAGTCAAATCACACCATCTTTTGCATTGAGGCGCAATAGTTATTTGGACATCTAGAGGTAAAGTACTATTTCGGTGCCGCCGCGGAGCTGTACCAAATCGAGGCAAACTCTGAATACTAGATATGACCCAAAAATAGCAGGGGTCAAGGTCGGCCGGTGAGACGATGGGGGATAAACTTCATCGTCAAGAGGGAAACAGCCGGATCACGCTTTAGGTCGATTTAGTTCGGGAAAAGGGAAGGGAAAAAAATTCTATGAACCTTTCCTTTTTTTCGTTAAGTTCAACTCAAGCGAGAATAATATTCTACAACTAACAACTCATTTATTTTGAGACCGACCCAACAGTGTTCAATTTGGCTTGTGGAAATAACTGGAAAGTCATTTTCTAATTCAGTGGGCAGCCAAACAGGCCAGCTCAGGAAACCAATTCCAATTTAGCCCATTTGCATCCATCCAAATAGGCCAGCTCATGCCCAAAGGTGTTTCGACAGGAACCTACCATAGTACGACTTGAGCAGGAAAAAGAAAGCAGAGAAGTAAATTGAGACACCTTAGGCCCTGAAGGTTCTTGTTCTGGCCTTGGATAAACTAAATGATACATAACCAAAAACCAACATTGATACATAGTTTTTCACATCCGGTTTGCTATTATAATTGACAGTGAAAAACCTACCGATCACTATTATCTACATTATCACTACTATTGATTAGCCAGAAAACCAACCGAATGATATACTATCACCATCAATTCCCAAACAACCAGCAATGATAATGCACCAATACTGATGTGGCATTTTAGTGCAAGGGCAGATAGAAGAGAAAAGAAAAGAAGGAAGGAAAACGAGAAGAGAGGAAGGGTTGGTACCCAAATAGGGCACCATACCCACACCAACCATCTTGGTAGCTCTGGTTGTGTGAGTTCATGTGGCGTGACAATGTTGTCGTATCCGGCCAATCCAACTATGCAATTAATAAATGAGTAAATTATAGAATATCTTTTTCCTGTATTATTATTAAACATTAAAAATGGATCTAAAATAAAATAAATTCTAAATCACGCCTCCAACATTTTTAGCACCCTAATTTTCTAGCGGTTATTATTCTCAATTTCCGTTGTTTTTGTTGAAAAACCTTGGGCTCCTCATCTGCTAGGGGTGTGCAGGGAGATCCCTGGTTCTTCTCTACATTTTCTCCCATCAACTCAAGGTCTGTTTTATACAGCTCACAACAACATCATGAGTTGCTGTGGAGCTGTTTTTTTTTTTTTTTTGGTTTTTTTGCCAAACACCTCTTTTTTAAAATAGCTTCACGTGTGAAGCTGTTTTTCATCCTCTCTCATAGAGGAATGCAATGAGAGAGAGCTGAAAAAGTTGCTAATCCCGCTATCTCATTCATTTTTCTCTCATATCCATGCATTAAATTGTAGGTGAAGCTATTTTGCGAACAATTTTTTCAATATTGCCTAGAGAATTGCCCATGTGGTTTTAGCGCTCCCTTGCTCTCGCCTCCCATAGCTTAGAGGGTTTTTTTTTTTTTGACAAAGCTTAGAGCATTGGATTAGCTTTGAGAGGCTCCTATGATAACTCAGCATCTCCGCTGCTCCTCTCTATCCCACTATGACCGAGAGAACGAACAGTTGTGTCCCATATTCCAGTGCCTACTGGATTGGATTTGAGGGCTCCTATTATAGTAGACCTCTGAGTAGTAAGAAGAGCATTTAGACCAAAGTACAGGGTGTAATTTAAGCGCTTTAGTTGGATACTGTATATAGCTCGAACAAAAATAGTACTCTTATATATACAGTTGTATAAAACAGAAGACATCTTAAATAAAAGAAACTTTATTTTCAGCAACGAAAAATATCGTATTCTCAATCTCAACCAACATTATTAGAAACATGGAAAAAACATTGAAGAAAAATACGAGACAATTTGTTACCGAACCTCTGAAAGCGTCAGAAACACGGAATTAAGATGGAAATAAAGAGAGTAACGAATCAATGAATTGATGTTCAGAAGAAGAAACTGAACCGAACAAATCAACGAAACAAAACAATGATGGTGCAGATCCATTTCTACATGAACCCACAAACGCCAGATTTTTATATAACGAGAGTCAATCCGACATCCTGCGCTTCTTGATCGGCAACGGACTCTGCACCTCCTCTTCCTCGGCCCACCTCCTAATCATCATCCCGGCGTTATTACTCTCCGGCAGCGGCGTCAGGTTGAGATCAAAGTTCCTGACGGTGACGCCCGACGACCCCGTCCCGGACGCCGAGACAGACGTGGACACGGAGACCGACACGGACATGCCGTCCCAGTAGTGGCAGCGATTGTGCCCGCCGAGCGCCTGGCCCGTGGCGAAGCCTCTCCGGCAGATGGTGCACCGGTGCGGCCCACCGCCAGCGCTACCGTTAGCGGCCGATCCCGACGACGCCGTCGTGGTCTCGTCGATGTAGTCGCCCCGTTCGTCGCCGTCGCCTGTGCCGCAGCGACGGCGGCGTACTGCTCCGGCGTGGGCGGCTTGCGGTGGCTGGACTTGTGGCCCCCAGCGCCTGGTACGACGCGAAGGCTTTCCCGCACACCGCGCACCGGAACCGAAGCTCCTGTGGCTGCGCAGCTGCGTGGCCGTGGCTGGTCGGGCACCACTTGTTCGTCGGCTGCTCCTGCTCCCGCTCGCGACCGAGCCCAAACTTGCGGGTGCCGGCGAGCGCGGCGAGGCAGATGGCGAGGTAGTCCTCCTTGTTGAGCGCCGGCGCCGGGAGTGCAAGGGAGAGCGCGGTCGGGTCAAGAACCAGATCTTCCAGGCCGGCAACCATGGCTGGCTAGGAATCGGAGCTGCAGGCAGCTGATGATGAGATGAACAAGCTGTTGTGTCCTCGGACTTTTAGCCGCCGCCGGCGATGAGATGAGTTGGAGCGAGCTGGAGTTTGTGGAAGGAGGGCTTGTGAGTACGTGTGAATATATAGCAGGAAACCAGAGACACAGACAGAGACAGACCAGGTGAGAAACTTAACGAGATGGGTGGCGTGTGACGATTTGGTTGGTAGAGCAAGTGAACAAGTACGCCATCGCAGTCGCAGTCGCAGGCACGCGATCCAGTCAAACATGCAGGCCGTTGGCCGTTGCTGCGCCGTTGGTTCGTCGCGCAGCCAAGTTGCTACCACTATACTCCTACTACTTGTACTACAGTCTACAGTATATATATATATATATATATTTATCGACGCTTTTATCTGATAGAGCTCTCTGTATATTCAACGTTTAACTAACTATACAATCTGTATGCATGCCTGCTGATGCAGTCTTGTTCAATCAATATGCAAAAAGTAAGTACGTAGTGGTGAATAAATATGACTTGTTTCGCTGTCCTACGGCACCTCTCGCAGCTTCGCGGAAATGCCAAATTTGAGACCCCGGATGTCACGGAGATGGATACTTTTAGCACACTCATCCATTCTCTATAATTACCTGGGGCTGGCTATATTACAATATAACACGTGTTTTTGCATTTCTGCGTGCTACTAGCCTTCTGCCATTTCCGGACGAGAGAAAAGAGACATACAATGCATAGCGTGCGGTCAATGAAGAGACCAGCTTTTTGACTGCGTACTTGACCTTATTTTTGCAGCAGCCCGCCGGCGCTCCACGTTTCGGACCTGTACTGATACTAGTATAAGTTTGTGCTGACGTGTACGTACTTGATTCTCCATCCATTTCTTGCCGAATTCTAAAGCATGTCGTACTTTTAGCAAAGGAATTGTTATTTCGCATTATATATAAATAACTAGATGATTCTAAGTGACTTTTGGCAATTTGGAACGCAGAAATTGTCTAACTTTTACGGAATCAGTTCACTTTTACAAGAAAGATCTAGGAATAGAAAAATGTATACTAGTAATATAAGTTTCTGCTGACGTGTACGTACTTCATTGTCCAACCATTTCTTGCCGAATTCTAAAGCATGTCGTACTTTTAGCAAGGAATTGATTTCGCATTATATATAAATAATAGATGATTCTAAGTGACTTAAGGCAATTTGGAACGCAGAAATTGTGTAACTTTTACGGGAATCAGTTCACTTTTACAAGAAAGATCTAGGAAAAGAAAAATTTATGCAGATGTATATATTGACTATCACATCTAGAATCATTCAAATGGACAAAGTTATCTTTTATAATTAAATTTTTAGCTTTAGAAAAGACATTCTTAATAGATCCATCTCAAAAAAATAAAAAAGCAAGACGCATAAGAGGCTAAACACACAAACCCTTGTTGCACATCCCGTCCTTCTTGCCCCCTCTCCTCTAGGTAGTGGTGGCGCACAGCCCCCACCCCCATATCAGTAGAGGCACACAACCTCAGTGCCCCTGGTCGCAACTTACACAGTGTCCTTAGTCCCTTACACCCTCCTCTAACGTGAAGTGTAGATATCCAATGGTGGCGGTATGGTGGAAGCGTGCAAGCATGATCCCTAGTGGTGCTAGATTGTCCACACCCTCCTTGTGCCCCACGTCCTCCTCCAGTGGCAGCAGGCAACATATGCCCTACTTTAACAGTGGTGGAAAATTCCCCACCGTTCTCAGTGGCGGATCTAAGATTTTAGCACGGGTATGCCATCCAAAAAAAATATTATGCATTATAAACCCATTTTATAATAGTAGGGAGATATACCGGTAACTATAGTTGTAGATTTCATTATCTAAAGGATGATGGCAATCCTAGTGTTAAGTGCATGGCGTAGTCAGGGATCTAACATGGAGAGGCCCATATATTAATCCCATCTTCACCCCCTTCAAGTTCATATTCATTTGGAAACTTTCTTCTCCAACCAATGCCCCTCTCACACTCTTCACAATCACAAGGCAAATGGCCGTTGAGGCCAAGGATAGGACAGACTGTTTGTAGGGGCTCAACATCTTGTTCGACTAGAGGATCACTGCTAAGGACCTTCACATGGTGGGTTTGATAGAGAGGAGTGGCCAGTTCCACGATCAGTACATGGTAGCTCCACAACACCAACACGAAAAGCTTGATGGCAAGCTCTTCGCAATTTTGCTGGCAAAGTGAGGGCAAACCCCCCAAACCTACCCCATCACAAAAACAAGAAGTTAGTTCACCCGCCCCACCCCATAAAACAATCTACTCAACCCGCCCGCCCCCCACAAAATGATATGCTCAACCGCCCCACCCCGCCCAACGGAGGCGGGTTGGCAACGGTCGTCTTCTCCTTCCCCAACCAAGAGCAATCACGGAGACGCTCCAAGTCCCAACCGCCCCAGCCCCGCCCCACCCCGCAAGATAGACAAACCTGCCCCACCCCACATAGACAAACCCGTCCGCCCCAACATAGAGAAACTCATTTCAACCCATTGTACACACTCTATATTATTAGAACCCGCCCCAAAAACCTTGTTTTGCTCTGTCCCGTTAGCGGCGGATTTGGCAATATGGTGCCAATTTTTAATTTCTTTAAAGCATGTTTGCTTGTTGGTATCAGCGACAACAAATCGGCATTTGCCAGATTCAACATCAGCCAGAATCAGCCCATATGTATGTGGTTTTAAATATAGATGATTAAATGAATCAGTTATAGTGGATGTTGTTGCCGCCTTGAAACTGTATTGCAGTAGTGTGAATCTCGTAGACAAAAATTCCACTAGAACAGTTTTATTAAAATCTTCCTTATTGACTTAAACCATCAGAGTTTCAATACGACTGAATACATGATCCTTCGACCATTTTGCTGCTTGTTAGTTAAGTTAATAGCTAGGATACATGGTATTTCCTAGCTATACGGTATGGGTACTTGTCCACATCCCTTTGTGTAGTTTTCATGCTTGATCTGATCAGTCAGTTAAAATGTTCTCAATTTTCGTTGATTGGAAGTCGGTGATTTGATTTCGAGTGAAAATATTCATCCAAGTCGGTGACTTACAGATTTGAGTTATGACTCCCAGATTTTTTATTAATAGAAAAGTCATCAACAACTAGTCAAATTAGTTGAATCAGAATAGGGAGTTGAAGAGTTGAAGTTGATTTATCATGAAGAGTAAGAGGAGAGAAGAGTTCAAGATCTTGATCCCAAAAGTCTTCTAGCAAGTGCACACAGATGGGTAAATAGGCACTTTTAATTTACCTAGAAGTATAAAAATGATATAATTTTACTAGTTTAAAAGAACGAATCAAAATCCTTTTTTTACATGAACACACAATCTCAAAAGTACGCATGCAGTGAGAGCTAACTAATCCAAGATCCTGCGCTTCTTGATGGGCAGTGGACTCTGCACCTCCTCCTCCTCGACCCATCTCTTCATCCCGGCGTTCTCCGGCACAGGCATCAGGTTGAGGTCAAAGTTCCTGACGGTGACGCCAGACGACCCCGACGCCGACACGGGAGGCGGCGGACACCGACGACGTGCCGTCCCAGTAGTGGCAGCGCTTGTGCCCGCCGAGCGCCTGGCCCGTGGCGAACCCCTCCTGCAGATGGTGCACCGGTGCGGCCCACCGGTACTACCGCCTCCCGAGGACGACGTCGTCGTCGTCTCCTCGGAGTCGTCGGGCGCGGAAACCGCGAGGGTAGCGGCGTATTGCTCCGGCGTGGGCGGCTTGCGGTGGCTGGACTTGTGGCCGCCGAGCGCCTGGTACGACGCAAAGGCCTTCCCGCACACCGCGCACCGGAACCGGAGCTCCTCCTCCTTGTGCGGCGGTGGGCACCACTGCTGCTGCTTATTGGTATCGCCGTGTCGTCGTCCCTGTTGTCCGACGACTCCCTGCTGCTGCTGCTGCGCGAGCCCGAACCCAGTTCCTCGGGTGCTGGCGAGCGCGGCGAGGCAGATGGCGAGGTAGTCCTCCTTGTTGAGCTTGAGTCCGTGGGCGCCGCCGGCGTCGGCAGCGCGAGGGAGAGCGCGGTGGGGTCAGGAAGAGCTTCGAAACCCGCGGCCATTTGACGTGGAGACAGGTACGGCCGGTGCGGAGAAAACTCGCTGGCTGTTGTGATAGCGTTCCTGGACTTGTAGGAGAGGTTGAAGATGATGGATGGATCGGAGATGGAAGAGGAGGGTGACCGGTGTGTAGTATTTATAGGGATAGCTAGGGCGAGGTTTTTAAGCTAGTGAAGAGCGAGGTCGGGTCGCGAGTCAAACATGCGGGGCGGTGGCCGCTGCTGCGTCGCTTCTTCGCTCGCGGGGCATTTGCATTGGCATACCGCATATACAAGTTGACAATAGAAAACTGTTACTATTATTATTGCTGGGATCGGAGTTGATGAGCGGCGAGTGCGACTGGAACGTGAGCGGTTGGAGCCGCCGGTGGCTACCTGAGCTGCAGAGTTCCATCCGTGGCTAGCGCACGAGCGTTTGTTTGGCAAGTAGGCGGCGTGTGAACAGCAGACCAAGCAAGAGCAGCTTTTCGATCGATCGGTATCCCCATTCAAAGAGAGGGAAAGAAAGCTGAGGAAGAAAGGTACGCGATCGAGCTACTGTACGTGTGCACTGAATTTACGGGATCAGTAACCTGTACCCCAGGCCCACTCCGGCGTATACGCATGCACGTACGCATGCATGGAACGCATCATGCACGTGTTGATTGAGCTATCTATCCATGCCTTATTAGAACGGGCATCAGCTCCAACGAGGACAACTTCAACAAATCCCCATTTCCTCTCTTTAAAAAAAAAAAAAAAAAAAAAACTCAACCCGCAGGGTAAGACAGCCCCGGATTTTTTTGAAAGATCCCGGTTTTCTGGCTTTGATTTATAATAAGTGAAGGAAGCAAAAAATCCAGTACAAAGCGCGGTAAATCTTTACCCCGCATGGCCTAGGCTTAGCCGGATTATAAACTTTGCTGACTATTCACTAATTGTACTAGCAACCAGTCCCTCATAGCCTCCCGGACATTGCACTTAAGAAGAAGACATTCTCACGCATGTTGAGAAAATCCCGAACCTCTGCCCCCACCCTAACACCGGGCTAGGCCTAACGATATGTGCTTTGGAAGATAGATGAGGGGATTTTTTTTAACCACGGTCATGGGGAGTTTTTTTTTTGACAACATGCCATGGGGAGTTAAACCAAGGACATGTGAAGTGGCACACAGGCCCTAGCCAGTTGGACTTGGCCCCTCTCCTTTAAGAATTATACTCCCCTCCGTTTTTAAATTATAGTTTATTTGACTTTTTTTGACCCTAAGTTTGACCACTGTCTTATTCAAAAAATTTGCACAAAAGTAGTCAAATTTAAGTCATTCTTAAAGAGCATTTGTTAATAAAGCAATCCACAACAAAAGAAGTGATATTTTACACAAAATTTTGAATAAGACGAAAGTGGTCAAAATTAGGGTTGAAAAAAGTCAAACAAACTACAATTTGAAACGGATTTAGTACTATATATTTGTAAAGGGCTGATGAAGAACGGCCTGATGAGAGTATATAATCCACTTTATTGGGCTTTTTTCCTTAAAATTTGCTATGGAGAATTACTACTTAACATTATTGTGTGAAAGTATAATTGGCACGATGAATGTTCTACTTAACATTGACTTTATTGTGTGAAAGTATAATTGTCACGATGAATGTACTACTTAACATTCACTTCATACTTTATTGTGTGAAAGTATAATTGTCACGATGAATGTACTACTTAACATTCACTTCATATACTTTTTTTTGACAAGGATTCACTTCATACTTTATTGTGTGAAAGTATAATTGTCACGATGAATGTACTACTTAACATTGACTATATATCCACGACGGGCACACGAACTGAACTATTTTCTAAGATACATTACTCAAGATATGTGAACAATGTAATTAAGAACGCTATAAATAGCTTAATTATAGCATTTAACAGAGAGGTCTGGTCAGTTGTTGTAGCCCAACCGCCCCTACGGTGTTGCAGAGGCAATTGGTCCGAGCCACTATAGCCCATCAGCATCTCTAAGAGTTTGCTAAATTTTACTTGATAAATCTTGAGTTTTGTTAACTTTTAAAAAAAAATGTGCCAAGTAAAAAAAAAGAGTTAATCTCCAATAGTTTGACATAATTCACTTGCCAAGATCTAACTTATATTAGGAACCCCGAGAGAGAAACAAAATTATGTTTATGCCCTTACACCTCTTGAAATCTTACATGAGTAACCCCGAGACAGAAATAAAATTATATTTATGGCCTTCCAACTCTTCTAAGACGGGCGCGCATACTAGCGTGTATATATCTTGAGAGGAGGAGGGATAGCAAGTTGATTTTTAGCAAACTGTTGTAGAGTACAATTTCATATTTTACCAAATTTTTAAGGATAGTAAGTTCATTTAGCAAACTGTTAAAGTTGCTCAAGTAGTGTTGTATTGCCAACTAATGTGATCGACCAAGTTATAGGCGACAATATTTTTTAAAATATTAATTATATTTAGAGCAATTTAATTTAGACAAAACTAAAATATAAACTACCAAAAAGTCAATAAACTACATATAGTTTGCTTGGTTCTTCATATAAAATTGTTCTACCGTACATTTGTTTGAACTTGTGTACGACATTATACATTTTTAAAAATAATTATGTTTAGAAAAGTTTAGATTTAGTAAATTAAAAAAATATGAAGCATAATCACTAAACTATAGTTTGGAATGATAGAAAAAGAACTCTGTGTTTAGGGCGGAAACCACATGTCTGTATGTGACGTACGGAGTCGGAACTCTTTAAGCCGGCAGCAACTTCCCAGAAATGGCAAATCGGAAGAAAACTACTGTACTCCAACTCCAGCAGAGCTCTTTTTCGTGACAAAATCACGTGTTCTTTACATTTCTGCAAGAGCACAGCGTCTACCACTGCGGCTGTGGATAAAACAGAAAGCGTCAAAGACCGGCGCCAGACAACTAGTTAGGGGCTAGAGCTGGTCGGGCCGGCAGATTCTGCTTCATCTGGACCTCGGCTTGCATTGGTTGGTTTATGTCCCTTTCATTCAGGTAAGAAGGACAAAAATGTGAAAAGGAGCACACGCTGAATGATAGCATAACCACAGGCAACGTATTACACTACACATTCTGATAACAAGAGCCAAGATATGACGTACAGCATATATCCGTACATAAGAATGCTAATTAAATGACTCCTCTCCTCCGTCAAAATTTAGCAGATATAAAAGTTTCACACGGAATTAACAAGGAAATCAGACGTTGTTTATGAATTAATTCAAGTCGTTTAGCGCGCGTGATACTTGTGATTATAGCGCCGGCCTTAGCCAGAAGGGTAGTATTGTGTTTTTTTCCTGTGATCACAAGTGTCACGCATGAGACCCTGCTTTTTGTTCTCTTTTATTGTTTTTTTATTATAAGATAAGATGTTCTTGTATTGTTGGCGGTCATCAATAGTAATGTCAATGCACCGGGAATTTGGAGTTCATACGGTACGTGCATCTAGCAACGAAATTTCTTGGTCAAACGTTTTATTTTAATGCTTTTATTTGGATGTGGTCGGATTCACGGAATTTAGCTCAAGTTTCATTCTAATCTAACTCAACACATGCGGATTGATATAAATCTGACTATATTAAAGAAAGGTCTAAGATAGAATTTAAATTTGGGTTCAACAGTGATGGATCTAGAGTAGAGAAGAGGCAAGGGGAAGGCCGCTATTATTTTTCTTCTTCTTCTTCTGATAATAATATGCTTCAGTTTCACATTCACCTTGCTCATTACCTATCCTGAAATTCCTATAATTTTTTCTGTTGGACGAAAACAGGAGGGTTATGAGCCCACTTAAAATCCATATATGATACCTTATATTTCAGAATGGAGAGTATGAAACAATTTTACAAGATAAATAAATTTAGACATAAATCTTACTTTATCAGCCTATATATTTTTTTTTTGTTTAATTAATTAAAATTATATTTAATAAAATTCTCAAATGAGATTTGTATATGGGACCGTAACTAATGTTAATCTAGCCCGTGTGAGAGCACGGATTGATGAACTATTAACTAGAAGAAAAAATAGTTGGTCCTACTAACCTCGTATGGAGAAAAACATGAATTATACAAGTATATATTTATATATAACTGGAAATCAAATTAACAAATAGTTTCCAAACCTAGTTTTGTAGAGTGCATCTATGAAAGGAAGAAGCATATTCCAACAGCATAATATAGGCAGTTCTGGCTAAAAGCGGCTCCAAGGCTGCGGACTACTATGGCTAAGTGCTGCTGATAGCTGAAACGAGCAACACACAATCTTTTTCCTTTTTTAGATAAAGGGATTTTATTTTTATTACGGAAATGAAAAAAGGTCCCGGCCTCTACATCGGAGGATGTATAATGTGACCATCTATGAGGCAAATACTTGCTACGATTATTGAACCATGTACATGATGGGTTGAACTCAAATCTGTTGAAAGGCAATCTAGTCGTAGCCCTGAACCTTCAATATTCAGAGTTTCGTCAGACTGAAAAAAGAGCACTGCCGTGCATCCTCATGCTGACGTGACGCTGGCTGAGTGTCAACAGCAATCTACGTACTTAAGTAACTAATATACTAATATTATATTATGCGGAGTAGAGTATATTATAAAATTCTCTGGCTGCTAACAACACACCCTGCATGCATCATGTGATCGATTATTTGTTACTTCTTGTTAGCTTCCATCTGCATCAAACAATCTATTCTTTATATTATCGTTGTACTGCGGACTGGAGAACTCAGGTGGCGGAGTCCAACACCATTTGCTCAAATAAAGTAACTGCCATATCTAACAAGTTGTTGATGCATTCGAAGTACACAAGTTAGTTCATTAGGAGCAATCATAATTATGTAGAAAAAGATGTCTGAAATCATGTGCAGTGGAGTGTTTCCACTTTAATTTATTCGTTTAATGTATATACCAGTTGAAACAAGTCCAAGATCTAGAATTGGAGAGGATCATTTTCATACCGCATATATATGTGCATGAATATTTCCACACGTTATACGGTCCATTTCAGCAGCAGCAGCAATGTCAACATCAGGCATTTAGACATGGGAAACGGCAGCCACAATGCCACATCACCTTCAGCTGCATATACTAATCATGCTCGATTTGTTCAAGTAGAACCAGCTACCTACTGTACTAGTCAAGAACAATCCACACCCCAGTGTGTGCAAAGATTGTCTTGCTGACATCTGCATTCGTGCTTGGCTGCATCATCGATCTTCATCTTTACATATAATTCGTGGAAGCTTCCTACACAGGAAAAAAAAAGAGACATGCCCATTCACGGCGACCGTACGGGAAAAATAAAAGGAAGTTTGAAACCATCCTACTCCTACATTGAAAATTGAAATCCTTCCTGAAATATTTTGTTCATCCATCTCCGCCGACAAAATTTATTTATGCTAGCTTGTTCAAGCTGTATGTCAGGTATGTGTGTCTCCAGCCGTCCAAGCCTTAGACTCTAAGGCAATTATATATAGTAGTGTTTCACGTTCATTTTGAATTGGCCATCTTTGAGATTTCGTGTTTGATTTTGTTTTTACACTTTGCGTTTGCGAGATCCCAATCTCTTCATCAAAGTTCAGGTGGCGTAAAAAGATGATTATTACAAGAGTTCCAACACCATGTACGTGTTTTTTCGTTAGTAAATGCAGTGACTAGCAGTGGTTGATGCGCAGCGCACGCCTCAAATCAATTAAAATCAACGTGACAAAAATATATAAAATAAAAGTATTTCGGGACCCCTTTTTTCCTACGAAGCTTCACTCTGTTCATCAGATAAAATTGAGTCTGAATTTATGTGCCCTGCATGCAGTTTTCAGTTTTCACTAGGGTTTACCAGTAGACGCATGAAAGTCCGTGATCAACACAGCTGACTGAACTGCATTCTGAGAGCATCATTTTCTGTTCTTACACCCTCTTGTAGATCAAGACGACAAGACGAATTCGGAGGGGGTCCGTTTCAGCAATTCAGCAGGCAGCAGCAGACATGTCAACATCGTCTACACGTGGGAACGAACGACAGCAGCCACACGCAGCTTCAGTTATTACCATACTAATCATCATGCAAAGCTTGATTTGTCAAGAAGGATTAATATTGATTAGTGAGTCAAGAACGATTCGTACCTCAGTGTAGCTACTGGTAGGCTAGTAGAGTAGGTCGTCTTGCTGACCAGTGCGCTCTTGCATATGCATGCTTCGTCATGCAGTTCGTCTTCTTGAGCATAATTCGTGGAAGCTTCAGACGCGGAAAAGGCTTTGCCCGGTCAGGATCACGAGTACTGACTGCACTGCACGGCACGTGAAATTGTATACTAGAGCTTGGTCATCCATCTCTGCTGGCGCCGGCCGACAAATTTAGGCCTTATATACAAGCATTTCCTTTTTGTTCAATTTTAGACCAAAGACCGGCCTAGCTTTGGTCCCGCTTTGTGTGTGTGTGTGTGTGTGTGTGTGTGTGTGTGTGTGTGTGTGTGTGTGTGTGTCTATATATATATATATATATGCAAAGCAAATGTTTAAGGTTTGCTGAGGCAACCGGCCACGAGAACGAGAAACCAACAGAGAAACCACCCTAAAGTGCGCCAGTACATATATACTCTCTCGGTCCCACTTTAAAAAGACGTTTTGGATGACAACCAAGTGCAGCAAAATTCTATGATGATTCAAAGATATTGGTTGTAGCCAGGTGCATAGAACATTATAAATGAAGTGCTACAAGATCATTTAATGTGGGACAAAGAGAGTAGTTTCACTAATCGCTTTTTTTTTTAAACAGTTTCACTAATCGCTTTATCGCGCCAACCGCCAAGTGTCATGCCTGATATAAAATTGGACCACTGAAAAGAAGATATAGACCCTGTTTGGATTGGTGACTAAAACTTTACTCACTCCTATTTTAGTCACTTTACTTTTGGGCGACTAAAAAAATCTAAAAGAGGTTCAAGCTACCCCCAACTTTTATATTTTAGTCACGTGACTAAGAATCCAAACAACCCATAATCTGACATGATTTACGAGAGGTAGCCTAGCAGGTGGTTTCTAAAAGGGACTAGTGAAATCGTTATCAAAATTCACAAATATTTAAAATCTTCCAATATTAAAAGTAGTACACTTAAGCGATTCAAAAGATAAACAAACTTCTTTGGCAGATTTTCAAGAATTGATAACTTAGGTATATAATAACTCTTGAGTATTATTTGAACGCAAGAGTTGAGCTGAAGAACGCACTTGAAATGGACTGGACCATATATAGGAGTGGCTAACGCTCCAGTGAAACTTTTTATTGAGTTTTGTTCAAAATTAATTTACTAGTTATTGTGACCTTTGTGTTGTTTGAGTCCTATATATTTGGGTCGGCCCGATACAAAATTGGTTATTTTCTAATAAATAAGTCAAAATTAGATTTTAAAACCAACTGTAGGCTAACTTTGATTTTAAAAGAAAATTTGGTGCAGTTGGAGCAATTTTGAAACAAGCTACAATCTTGATTCAATGAGTTTCTCGTCCTGCCCATCGCAAATTCATCGGATGCTTCAATGAGTTTTTGGTCCAGCCCAGCCCAAATTCAACGGATGCTTCAATGATTTTTTTCGTCCAGCCCAGGCCCAAATTCAACGGATTTTTGGGCAACGCGTGAACTACTGTCATTTCAGAAGTGATGTCTACGCAAATCTGCCTTGCCCACACTGAACTGATTATAAATCAGGGCAGATACATTGCTTCCCAATTATGGAGACAGAAAGAAAACAATGTATCATTGTATCTGGAGAACATCACTATCCTTCGACAATCTGCGACGACACATATAAGCATTAGCATGTCTGTAAGTGGGGCTATGACAAGTACAACCGGGAAAACAGGAATAGACCCTATATACAAAGGGAACTGGATTCTTCTAAACTTCAGCATAGGCAGTGACTTCTCGAATCACAGCGACTGATAACAACCTGTTTCAATCAGGTTTTGTACAGCTGAGTTGACAAATTTGCAATAACATAGGTTGTTTTTCTCTTTGATACATGGAAGGAGTTCCTTCTTCCTAATTTGGCCCGATCTATCTCCTTAATATAAGCAAGTCCTACAGCCCAAAATGACCATCCACACAACATATACAAGGTAGTACATTCAGCTTCATGGAAAAAGAAACATGCAAATGACATTTAAGAGTTTCTGAACGACTTGTGATGTCAGAGCATCCAACATGGTAGCCTACATTAGACGGCCAATGATTTACAGACACATTCTATGCTACAATTTCCACCGCCAACACTACATAACACCTTTGAAATCTTATTAGAACATCAAATAAAGATGCAATCCTACGTTGAACAATTAAGCGAGATACAAACAGACCTTAGTCCGTAGACAGCTTTGGATGCCCATTGTCTTGGAGGAATGATTGGCCAACCTAGACTGCGATATCATGCTGAATGTGTCGGAGTAAGACAGGGATTACAATGTCTGGAGAGCTCAGCTGGGGAGATGGCCTTCAGAGGGCATCACCTCCACAATGGAGTCGCCACCAAGGTGCTTGTGCAGGTACTCAGACACCACAACTGGCACCGCGAGATCCTTGGTGCTCTGAACAATGTGGCATGGGACACTAACGAGCGGGAGGAGGCTGCGCACATCGCTCTGGAAGATCGTCTGGGCAACACTAAGTGCAATGTCCGGACGTATATTGAAGAGTGTCCTGCTAAACTCCTGAACTGCCACTGATTCCATATCTCCTCCAACACACAGGGGTGCGAAACCTGAGCACCAGGCCTTGTAGTTTGATCGCATCGCCTCAAAAAGCTCATCGAGCTCATCTTGCTCAAACCCGCCATAGTAGTCCACATCATTGAGGTACCTATTTGGTCAAAGAAAGAGTTGAATATGTGAGGGTAAATACAAGATGCAGTTTATATGTAAACATAGCCAGAAAAGATAGGGTAGAATAGAGATTCAAAGAGCACCACTGATTCGAAAACAAAGCCCTGGGACGAAAAAAAAGGATATTATAGATATTCAGATGTTCACTAAACTAGATGACAAACATGATCTTCAATTGCATTTGCAGTGGTACATGAACTGCAGATTCAGATGATGTTCAGTACTCTAGTATCTTTTCATAAAAAAGGATGCGTCATAGAAAGAAGTGAAATTCATTTCTAGGTTTTACCACATCTAAGGAAGGTTCAGATGAAACTATGACTTTAGGCAAAAATGTGATTTAATACCACTGAAACCTAACTTTATTGCAAAGAACGCTGGCATATGCCATCATACTATAATCATATAAGGAGGCGGTTACCCTAGTGCAATATGACGTTATTGTATAGATCAAATGCCCATTTCACTATGATCTGAATTTTGTTGCAAGATGATCAGCTCAGAGTAACTTCAGAAAAATGACCCATGTGACATTTGAAAATTAGTACACATGTAAATCATGTTGTTTATCAAGAGAATTGCAGTTTAAACCCTATACTTACACATTTGTTTCACTTGGTCTAGAACTTGAGAAATAAACCGTTGGAACTATAAATGTATCAGGGATTCAAGGCAGGCAAAGGGGCCATGGCACTGTGGATTCAACATGACACTTCGGTATTTCACTCAAGTAAAATGTGGAAATTGTGGATTACTCAATCAAAATAGAAGGCGATAAAATTATTACGAAGGTCCATATCTGTTGTAGCCACTTAAAATCTGGAACTTGGACTATGATTCAGGGATCGGTTAGAAACAGCTCCTAAGAGTTTGCTAACAGCGCAAATTCAGTGACTTCCACACATCCCAAGTTGTTAATGCCTCCTCTGAAAAAACTATGAATCTCTATTTAAGAGAAATTCATGAAAGGGAAGAACTGTTAGTGGGTTTCCAGGAAAATGAGGTATGAGACAGAGGATTCAAAAGGATTCAGTTATTGCATTACACAATAAAATGAACTTTTTTTGAGCGAAAACAGTTAAGTGAACTTCAAACATCAGCGTATCAAGAAAAGTACACCCTTGCAATTTCCTTGCTTGCAAGTGAGTAAAAGTCAAACTTAAATCACAGATTCAGTCCATATGAATTTGTAAGCTAATCTTTGCTGTGACAGTGCTATACACGGAAGAACACAATTTTGCAAACATTCAGACAAATTTTATTACTCAACTGACACTTCATTTCAAGAACACAAAGGTCCCCATTTCATAATCTATTTTTGCATTGAAGTCCATAAAAACTTAGGAAGGGCCAGTTCTCTGTCTTGATATATAAACTATCTGTGTTTTAACTATATATCTGTTTTGGAGCACTGTACCTGAAGCATAGCTAAATGTATCATAAATGATTCTCAGCGACACTTCCTTTTGCAGTTATCCTTCCAGTGGTTCCCCGTTGTGATCAACAGAGATTTTGCACAAAAAGTACTTGGTAATGCAGATTAGCTCCCAATTGCACTAGATTAACATGTTATTGTTCTCTAATATCTACTGAACCAAACGGTAGATTAGTTAGTATGTACAGATCCATGGTGGGGCGGGAGCACAGATTTTCTCAGCTCCATGGTGGGAGCACAGATCCACGCTGGAGCTTTCTGTGGTGGAGCTGATGCTCCAGATTTGTTTTTCTCAGATCTGGAGCTCTGCCAAATAGGCCCTAAGCTCCTTCTTTTCTATTCTTTGTCATTAGTTATGCATTCTCTAGTCTGTACACTAGAAAAGACAGGATATACTTCAATTATGTTGAATAGTTGATCCTAGAAAATTCAATACATGTCAGAGTATTGAGATTTCTACTGGCTACAACAATGCACCATTTGCAGCTCGTTACAGTTTTAAGCAAGGCACATGTTTTGAAGGTTTGCAGCAAGGTAGCATCATGAAAGCAAGATTTAGGCCATTTCAGACATAATGCTGTCACCATATTAAGAAAAAAAATGTTTAATAACTCGTAGCTCAAGAAAATTAAAAATGGATACTTAAGGTGGAAAGAAAAACATGACTAAAAGGGCCAGATATGCATATCATTAGTTTTCCTTGCATGACCTTTGTTAATTTGTTGTTTAACTCAAATAATCACCAGGGAACTATTAGCAATATATATGACAGTAAGATGCCCTCCAGAGTTCAAGGTGAACAACAAAAGCCAAGCAAGGTCAATTGCACATGTTTAATAATGTGCTACACCTTATAATGGGATCAGCTTTCAGTACTAGTTATTATAGTAGGAATACATAGTTCTTCTCCAAAGTTTTTGTGTTTTTACTACCTACACTTAATTATGGTAACCACCAATTGCCAACTTGTTTTTAAAATCTTTGATCTACAACTAGGATTTCAGTTCTGTAAACTTTAGTGACAAGATCAACCTTATGCTAGAGGAAAGGTAACCTTAATATATATAATGCACCTTGTTAGTTATTATAGTTGTATGGACCTATTTCCTTCTCAACTCACCGAGAAATTTCAGATCCAACAGTACAACAGTCAACTACTATCCGTAAGCAAATTTAAAGTATCAATTCTGGGTACTCATAGATGATTGATGACCATAATCCATAAATATCACCATTTGTAAAGGTATAACCATTTGGGCGGCCCATACCTTACCACCTGATTTTGAAAGGTCAATGCAACATGCGATGGATCCTCATACGTGATTATAAGTGTCAAACACACTAACAATTATCAAAAGGTTTTGAGTACATGACAAGAGTCAGAGTGGATCGGAGAAAAAGATGCCCATACGTTACTCTAGTATCGATGGCCCTGTTTGGATGGGGTTAGAGTTAGGGGTTATTTTTTGCAAAATGCATCCAAACCATGGGTTGATTGTTATTTTGGCTCTAACCCACCAAAAGAATTAACCCCTCAAGGGGTGATACAGTTCTTTGGTAGGCCTACCAACCTAAAAAGGCACACTCTGAAGTGCTTCTAACCCTGTTCTAACCCCGCCATCCAAAGTCTATGCATGGGTTGGGTTACTTGAGGGTTAACTAACTCTAACCAAGTTAGAGGATCCAAACACGCCCGATGTGAACCACAAGCCATACATGTTGAGAGCCATATATAGTAAGAAATTTCTGTTGCAGGTCCCTAACAGGGCTCTACTTTTCCAAACCGCAAAGTTGCCATCATGGGGATGGGGCTAGGGTCCATGCTGGACTGCTGGTAGTCCCTATAGGATGCTGGACTGCTGGTAGTCCCTATAGGACTAGGTGCTCAATTCACCAAAATTACAGCACAGCAGAGAAATGAAGAGCTGCCAGGGTCAATTCGTTCCCCAGCTCCCAATCATGAAGGTGAGAATCGGAACAGAGCAATCAATCAGGAAGCTACGAATTGGAACAGAGTAATCAATCATGAAGGTACGGATTGGAACACTCGCTCGCAAGGAAGTTAACTAAGGGGGAATTAAATTGAATTGAATAAAATCACCTTGGGGACGCGGAGAGCAGGACGAGCTTGGTGAAGAGGTCTGGCCTGGAGATGGATGCGAGCGCGCCGATGACCGCGGAGACGGAGTGGCCGACGTAGATGCAGGACTGGACGCCGAGCTCCTGGAGGATGGCGAGGAGGTCGAGCGCGTAGCCCTCGAGCGTGGCGTATCGGCCGAAGTCGAAGTAGTCCGGGTTGGTGGGCCCGGCCCCATGGTGTCGAAGAGCACGACGCGGTAGTCGGCGACGAGGTGCGGCACCAGGTGCTTCCACACGGACTGGTCCGTCCCGAAGCCGTGCGCCAGCACGATCACACCGCGCTTCCCTTCCCCACCACGCGCAGGTTGTGCGCCGCCTCCACGATCCCCATGCCGTCTTCCTTGGGCGGGCGGGGACGCACTAGCTGGGATGGGGAGAGAGACCGAGCAGGGGAGGGAGGGAGAGAGGGGCAGTGGGAAACGGATGAATGGCGGGCGTTTTAAGGCGGCCCGGGCGTGGACGGACGGGGAGTCTGCCCTGCCGGTCGGGGAGGGGAACGCACGGTGCACGGACGCCGCTGCACGCTGCTGCTGCTGCCTGGGCTTCGGCGACAGCGGGGACTCAAGGTCGCTGACGGACGGGGTCGATCGGCGGGGCAGTTTGGTGGGGGCGGCGGCCGCGGGCGCACCGGATTGCTGCCAGTTGGTAGGTTTCCTCTGCTCGGCGGGGCTTCCACTAGTAGTTAAATTAACAGAATTTTGGAAGAATGGATGGGTATCGCCTACAGTACACACGGCAGTCAGTTACCATTTCCAGTACGCCCTCCGAAAACTCTGCAAATTGCAGATGCGTGCTCGCTCGTAGTACGCGGGAGTGGACTGGTTCGTTTTGGGAGGACCGGGTCAAACTGGTTTCGCCAAACTGAAAGCCTTTTGAAGAACAAAAAAACCTCCAAAGTTCGCCAAACTGGAAGCCTACCTCATGGGGAAGGTATTCCGATCCCAAGAGATATTATGTTTTTACATACAAGACAGTTAAAAAAATATGTGCTTTCATGCATGGTGCTCGTGGGGATATCGGTTAAAAGCGAGGCCTAGATATGTTCCTAACAGATAATGGATCTGGATTGAACACGAGAATAAATGGGAAACAACTATCTAAAAGAAATCCCTAAGGCGTGGACCAGAGGTGAACGAAAGAGGGATATCAGGAACAAATCATGGGGGAATTAGGTGCTCGTTGGGAGGAGCAGGATAAAGTCAATCAGGAGGAAAATGAAACCTTATTAGCACCCTTCACTGAGTCTGAATTAAAACAAGCCATCTTCAACTGTTATGCAGAAGGGGCTCCTGGACCTGATGGCCTATCCTTCCTATTCTACCAAAAGTTTTGGGAGGTTATCAAAACTGACTTATTAGCTCTCTTTGATGATTTCCACAAAGGCAAGCTAGACTTGTATAGACTGAATTGTGCTTTGGTCACTCTAATTCCAAAGGTAGGGGATGCAACCAACATGAAGCAATTTAGACCCATTAGCCTCCTCAATTGTAGCTTTAAGATCTTCTCAAAAATTATGACAATTAGATTGCAGAGTATTGTTCAAAGAATAGTAGGACCAACTCAATCTGCCTTTATAAAAGGTAGATTCATCTTGGAGAGTGTTGTAGCAGCACATGAGGTAGTTCACAGCATTCATAGTAAAGGAGAAAAATGGGTCATCATCAAACTAGATTATGAGAAGGCCTATGACAGGGTCAGTTGGACTTTTCTGTTTGACATGCTAAAAGATAGAAATTTTCATCCTAGAGTGATCAATTGGATAAAACAGCTAGTAATTGGAGGTTCCCTAGGTATCACTTTGAATGGAGAAGATAGTTCCTACTTTAAAACGGGAAAAGGACTTAGACAGGGAGATCCTCTTTCTCCATTTCTTTTCAATCTGGTAGGAGATGGGTTATCCAAAATGCTTCAAAAAGCTGCAAGCAAGAATTTAATCCATGGGCTTTTAGAAGATTTTAGACCAGGAGTGATTGTTTCTCTACAATATGCAGATGATACAATACTCTTCTCCAACGCAGATGAGACATGTCTTAGGAATTTGAAAGGTGTGCTGATGTGGTATGAGCAGTTGTCTAGAATGAGGATCAATTTCCACAAGAGTGAATTAGTCCCCATAAATCTAGAGTTAGTAGATGCTCATAACTTTGCACACATTCTTTCTTGTCCTTTAGGTAGTTTCCCAATAAAGTACCTGGGTGTGCCTTTACATTATGATAAGCTATCTAGAGAAGACATCCAACCTTTAGTTGACAAAATTTTGAAAAGAGTAGCAGGATGGAGAGGGAAATATCTAACTCTAGCGCCCGGGGCCATGCTCATCAAATCTTGCACGGCTAGCATACTGTCTACCTCCTGTCCTTTATCAAATTCCCTAAATGGGCTCTAGAAACTCTAAATACACATATGAGCAACTATCTGTGGAATGACTCTCCTAAGTGTCACAGATATCATCTGGCTAATTGGGAACTAGTTTCAATGAGGAAGGAATATGGGGGCTTGGGTATTCCTAGTCTTAGAGATCTAAATGTCAGTCTAATGGCCTCATGGTTAAAAAGATACAAAGGTGAGACAAAGATAAGTTGTGGGCCAGAGCTTACGGACTATAAGTATAATACTTCTAGTCCTAATATTCTACAATCTAATACAACAGGCTCCTCTAGCTTTTTCAAAAGCTTTGTGTGGGCAGCTCATGCTGCAAATATGGGGTATAGATGGAAAATAGGTGATGGGAAGAAAATCAAATTGTGGGAGGATAATTGGCTAGGCTCTTCTAGTCTAGCCATTCAATTCTATCCCTTGTATAGAATAGTTCATGAAAAAGGAAAATCCATAAGTGAGCTTTGGGATGGGGTAGATCTCAAATGTACCTTCAGAAGAACAGTTACACCTGAACAGTATCAGGATTGGCTAGAGATTCTAGAGTTAGTAGCTACAATTGAGTTCTCTGATAGTGAGGATCAAATGATCTGGGAATGGAAATCCTCTGGTATTTATTCCTCACAGTCATTATATAAAGTTATCAACTTCAGGGGTATTGTTTCTATGCATGTACCAACAGTCTGAAGTTTGAAAATTCCACCTCGAGTGCATTTTTTCCTGTGGCTGGTAATCCATAACAGAGCTTTGACCAGAGATAACTTAGCTAAAAAAAGGAAAGTAAAAGATGAAACATGCCTGTTCTGTTCTGAAAAAGAAACAATTCATCATTTGTTTTTTGACTGTGTAGTAGCTAAAAGATGTTGGAGCATTGTGTCTGAGATTGTAGGATATCAAGTAGGCCAAAATATGTTTGAAGTTGGTAAATGTTGGCTTAGCAATAAACGTTTTTGCATTATCAATATGATTTCTTCAGCTATCATTTGGGCTATATGGAATCTTAGAAATGATTTGTGCTTCCAACAGATTGGCTGGAGAAGTATGAAAATACTTCTTTTCAGGATACATGGGCTATTGGAGAAATGGGTGGTTCTTTGTCCAATCGACAAGAAGGTTATGTTCCTGGAGTTCTCGGAAAGAATCAAGAAGGAGGCTGGAAGAGTGCTATGGCTACCAATGACTACAAATGCAGACTGAAGATTCAAAGAGCTACAGGGCTCTCAAGCATTGAGGACTGATGGAGGATGTCCTTTTCGGGAGAAGGAAAACTAGAGGAGATAAGTCGGGTATTCAGCGAAGCATCAATGATGTGAAGCAAGTCGTGTTTCTACCGCCGCTATTAAAGCAAGCCTATCTTTGTTTTTTTCGTATACACTTGTAGCTCTTAGTAGTTTTAAAGTACGGGTGTCGAGTTTACTTTCCGGTGTGATCCGGCTAGATCGGTGACGTTGGTGAGGCGCCGAACCGATGTAAACGATGGTCTTTTGGTTTTAATTGAAAGGCGGGGCAATGGCCCTCAAACTCAAAAAAAAAAAAAAAAAAAAAAGAATTAGGTGCTCGGACGATACCCATGTCCATAGTTGTCTCGATATATATCTCGGTTAAACCCCTATACATGCCTAAAAAAAAAAAACATGGAGGGAGTACTTACGTCCTTGTCCTTAGCTAATCATAGGAAATGAAAAGGTGTTGGGGGAGGTATCTTGGGTAGCCATTTCTACTATTTATAGGCTTATTACCCTAAAATTCCCTAAAAAAATATGACACAATCCAATAATGCTCCTAGGTTCATACATAAACCACTTCCACCAGGTGCAAAATGGTCCAAGTTGGTCTTCCGTGCATCGAATGGTCAAAACTCTTCATGGAGTCTCTTCGCATCGACACGAGATATCCAATGACGTCACATGCCACCTCGAGATATTCCTTGGGTTTTGAGGCCTAAACCTGGAAATCACTCCACCCTTGAGGGCCACATATAACCGGCATGAAACCTCTCCAATGTCAACACATACATGGTCCACTAAATGCTTTTTATGCCTCACCTTAATTTGGTACATCTATGGCCTTGACTTCGGTCAACAATGTCGTCATCAACAACTTCATGTGTTTTTCGCATTCTTTTGTTACATGATAGCCGTCCTTGGTCCATCCTGGCATCTTTAGTTCCTTGGTCCAAGCCTCCATACCTTGTTTTCACCGCTAACCACTCACTTGACCATCTTCATTGTTGTCAACCACCTTGATGCACTCAATTCACAATCTAAGAGATATGTTACACAACGCACATCAACACCCTAGTTAGTCTAAATCATGCTAGGATCAACTCAACCAAAGCTCGACCACCTTACATCTCGCCTTGACGCTCATCATCCATGTGGTCTTGTTTAGCTTCATTCAAATTTACCATAAGCCACATGTATTTAGAGTAAATTGAAGTGAAATTTAGTTAATTTTTAGCTTCATTTCATGTGAATTGAGATGGTTACAACTTACAGATGCAACCAAACAAGACCTAGCATGGGCACACACTAGCTCCCATGTATGTAATGCCTAGAGCATGGACCCGATTAAAGTCATAGATTCAATTGAGCATCCATTGTTTTGCTTGAAAGTTGTGTGTGTATAATGTATACTAATCTCATTGTATTAAAAAATAAAATGAAATAAAATTATAGGTTGCTCTCAGACATTCAACTCAAAATAATCAATCATGTATGCAGAAAACTAGAATTTATTAAACTATACATATAAAAAAATCTTTTTATCCTTTAAAATTCGAAAACATGCCTTTTAAGGGTCTGTTTGGTTCAACCGTGGGCTGCGAAAAACTATTGTAAGTTATATGTTGTGAAAAATTGCTAGTTGTTTACTTAAATAACTATCCACATATCTTTTTCTCCATTGAAACATTTGTAAAATGTCTCTTTATTTTGCATCCATTTGGAAAAACTAAATAAAGTTGAAAGCCAAAAATTGGATCTATGATGCCACGAAATTGTAATACGCAAAAGCAGTTGCTTTTTGAAAAACAACTTCTGATTCCACTTATTTAGTTTGTTTTCAGTTTTTGACAAGCAACCAAACAGAGCCTAAATTACGGCCCTGCACCTCACCATGCCAAACTCACTATCACCATTGCCATCTGATGTAGACCTTCCCGCTTCAACGCAAGTGTCATGGTGCGTCACCTGTGCTCCATCGATCACCTCATCTTCTAAACTCGTTTACTTATTTCCAACTTGGAATCCATTTGACATCTTTCTTAAGGGGAGTATATATGGGTGGCAAGCCTGCATTAAGAGCCTATTTCGATATAAGAGCTAATTGATAGAGCTAGCTAATAAAATTAGCTCAAATTCACTCAATTAGCCAACTAGCTCGCTAACTATACCTAGTATTTTTTAGCCCGGCAAATTAGGTGGCTCAATACGGGAAAGATTAGGTGGCAGCAGGACAGCCGGACAGGTACTGAGCCTTTCGTTGTCACTGCTTTGTGCCTGTGAGCCAACGGTTGGGAATGCGTGTGATTATTTAGCAACCCGGGAGACGTACGTACCATGTATGCTGGGGTGTATGTGGGGCCACGTTGATGAGGAAGAGTGATGTGTTTTGTGTTTTTGTCTGTGGTCTTAAGGTCTTGACAGCGACTTAATCGATGACAGCATCTGTGCCATTCGTACAGCCATCCATTTCCATTGCATTGCAGGATGGGGGTGCGTGATTGAACTGCACTGTACGCTGACTTCACCTTGTCTTCTTGTCTGCAAATTGCTCAGCAGCATACAGTGTATCTGGCTGCTATGGTTGGTCATTGTTTAACGAAGATGCTGACATGCATAGTATGCATGGTTGAAATTACTTTGCCCAAAATTTACTTTGACATGGGTTGTTCTGCAGGCTAATTTTTTTGGTTGTTTCAAATAGTGTTGTGCCAAATAGAATAAGCTGAAACAAGTTGAAAAAAAAAGCTTAGATTCCTTGTCATCCAGACTTTTGCAGGGCAGATTTGTAGTCAGGGCAAAGGATGCAGAGGTGGCGGAGGTAGGGCCAAATATTTTGGACTTCGTGTCTTTGTATCACTTTTTGTTTGTATTTGATAATTATTGTCCCCATCATAAACTAACTTGACTCAAAAAGTATAGGGAGCCTTAGGATCTTAATCTGATCGATTTCATTTTGACTGAAGCCAGGGGGTTGTATCGGATTACTAGAGTGGGAAATAGTTCACATATCTAGCTAAACATGCAAACCATTCTGCTATATGGAGATTTGGAACGTTATCAAGCACATAATTACTTAGGATTTTAGTGTAATACTTTTTTCTGAGTGATAAAAAAGGAGCCTTCAGTCATCCGACCGGAGATCTAGTGACGGAAGAGGAGACCCCTTTTAGTGATACGGAAGAGGATTTAAAGATCACTACCGAGCAATATCTTCACTTCTTAATTCATCAATGGGCTGAAGTTTCTATGTGAGAGCATTTCAGGAGATATCCTAGAAGATTGAATCAAAAGCTTTGGAGATGTCTAACCTTTCCTTTTTTGGTAGCTCTGAACCTACTGTAAGACCGACCCACTTCCTATTGACGTATAGGTCAAAGTATGCATGAAGTTGTCATGGATTGGTCTGATGGTCTCCTCTTGATAAATGCACTATCGGAATTTGATATTAACTTCCTAGTTATGGGATGCTCAGTTTTACCCGTTTCATAGCATTTATTTACTCTATTAGGAAAAGATGGCCTTTGATCAATTATTTGCCAAAAACAAAACCACTCAGTCGCTTTGTTTTTTTCATCCATTTTATTATTTATCTAGACATATTATTATATCAACTTTTATTTCTATGTTATTTCTCATTTTTTACTTTAACTTGAATATTTTATTCGTATATATATCGGCTTACCAAGACTCTTGAAGGAATATTCTATCGAGATGACCACCCTTGTTTGTTTGAACTCATTAGATACAATACAATATTTTTTCACGACAAATCAGCATTAGGAGACTTATCGGCCACAAAAACTCTCCCAGCCAAATCCTATATACCATCATCCCTAGAAGAAAGTACCTATCCAAATACTTTCATTGCGCCCGGGGTTGTCTCTCCTAGAATTACTCGGTCGGGTGGGGAAAGACCGCCCCACCGGCATTGTTCTTAAGAAGAAACTTCGGTTTCCCGCCGAGAAAATCCCCCGACCTCGGTTCGCCTTGACACTAGGAGCTTCAAGCCCATGGGAACTACGATCCTCAATCCATTTGAGAAGACCGGGGCGAATTACACGAACCCACGAGCGGTATACCAACCGAGCTCTGGGCCGGACATCAGAGTAGCCCACGGGGCGGTATACCAACAACCAGAAACCACATTTCGATCCATATGGGACCTGGGCGAGCTCTTAACTAGTGGTTTGGCACACGGACCGACGAGGGAATTTTTAACCACAGCCCGAAATTCGCCCCCGGGGATTCGAACTCGGGGCGCGTGGAGTGCCGCTCGAGTGACTTAGCCAACCGGACTAAGCACCCTTTGGCATCTCTCCTAGAATTACTAGAGCCAGAGAAAACTAACTCCAAATATTCATGAACTGAAGCTGTACCAGACCAAACAGTACTTAGAAAGCTACATGCATTGCGAATTTGCGACGAAAAATATCTATTTGTATTTTGTACACTAAACAAGAGGTGTGTACAGCAGCGCAGTACCCGACTATTCTGAATGTGCACATATTCGACACTGACGGCACAAAACGCAGCATCAAAACAAAATAGACTCATGCTCATCTCGGTTGATGGCTGACATCCAAAGGTTCGGTACACGACGCATTGATGATTGCATTGTATTGCGTGGATTTTCTTATCGACTGGATGACGGGTGACGGGAACCTGATCTTGGTCTCTTCGCTAGCTACCCAAAACCCAAGGCATCTTTGAAGCCCTGCTACTAGCTGGATGCTTTGTCCTTGTTCACGTGCCACTCCTACTCACGTTCGTCTCCCTTAGATGCCTCCTCCTACTACTTTGTTCAGTTTTCTTTGCCTCACTCGCCTCGTCGTTTCCGGCCTTCCTGATCTCGACTCGACACAACTGGTGTCATGGAAGTCTGACGACGACGCAGGCAAGACAAACTAAAGCAACTTTGCTCAAATAAGATTAATTGTCAGCTAGCACTGAGCATAGCACATTAGGTTTCTCGTGGTGTAACCTGTCCGTCAAGATTTAAGTCCTCGACATCGAAACACCTATGATGAATTTGTATTAATCATCTCAAAGATCTCGGTTGTCTTTTACATCTGCTCAGAGGGTTTGTGTTCATATGGATGAATGTGTTTTTAGACGTGCTTATGGGATAGGGTTTGTGTGCGTCTACTCGCAAGGGTGAGTACTACGAACAAAGCTACAATACTCTCGGTAGGAGTACTCGCGATCGAGTATAACTTTGCAGTATATTTGCAAACGTACCCATCCGATTCGAACTCCCCGTTAGAATAACTAGAGGTTTGGCCCCATCTATTGTTCTATAAGAACTAATTCCGTGCCTTAAATAAATTTGCAGTGCTCTACAGTACGCACTAGGTGATGTCACGGCCGCTTGATCGATCATTCACGGCATGCTTGTTTCTGCGTAAGCTCCCAAACAGATCGCAGCTTGTGATTAGTGAATTTGTTAATTTGCTAGGGACCAGTGGTGGAAGAGAGGGTAGCAAGCAACTTGATGGTATCCAAACAAAGTAACAAGATGCAAGAGGCAAAGTTGATGATGATAGTGATAGGGACCAGTACTGGACTGCTGAGCAACGAACAGAAGCAAAGTAATCGGAGGTGATGATGCTGATCAGCTCATCACACGATGCCAACCTTTGACAAGATTATCTAATGTTCTGTTGAGGAGTAAAGTCCAATTCCGGTCCTCAAACTTTCCAAGCTGTGTCATCCCGGTCCATAGACTTTTAAAGTGTGCCATTACTGTGCCTAAACTTTGTTTGGGTCTCAAATCAGCCCCTAACGGGTCTTGCCTGCGTTAGACACCTATTGATATTAACAGGAACCCCCCTCTCATTATCTAGTTTCAAACAACATTGTACATGATGATGATGACTGCTCGTAAGTACTCACCGCTCGTTATGAGATGTGCGTTCAGCAGGCCTGACCCTAGCCTGACGGCTTGAAACAAAAACAGAGGAGGAGCATCACAGCATGCCAGCGCAAGGCCCCCCTATGTCCAACAATTTTTAGTTATTGTATAACAATATTTTAGACGATCATGACTGTCATATACATGCTGACGAACATCACAGCCTGCCATTAGTGGCGCAGGTTGCCCTTTGCGCCGTAGAAGCGCAGCCATGGAGAACCGCCATCGTGGCCAACTTGTCCGCGTCCGGCTCGCTGCCTGGTTGCCGTGCGACATGCCGTTGCGGTTGGATCTAGGCGATCACCGGTCGCCACGAGATCGTGTCTAGGCTCTACCGCGGCCGTCCACGAGGAAGTCGAGAAGGTGTGGCGGCTGTCGGGATTAGAACTGAATCGTCGCGAGGGCCTATTTGCATTACGGACCCGGGGCTTTGGCTGCCAATGACATCACCAGCGTCGTCATGGGTCCTTAATGGACTGATTAGAGACCAAAATCAAGTTTAGGTACCATGATGACATACATTAAAAGTTTATGGACCGGAGTGACACACCCTAAAAAGTTTAAGGATCCGGATTTGTATTTTACTCTCTGTTGAGTATCTTTTGTTTTTAAATTGGATAACTCCATTTTGCTCCCTCTACTTCTTTAATTTTCAAAATAAACCGTCTGCACTGCATCCCTTGTTTCGGCTTTATCCCAATAAAAAGAAGGTACTTTGTGAGTTTGCATGACTATTTGGTTGGTAGCATGAGTTTTTTAGATAATAAAAAGTTCCGAATCTAAATCTCTTTAAGAAGAGGCATCAGTCCACAAAATTATATAATTCAAGAAAGAAAAAAAGACTAGCATGACCAATATGAAATATAAAAGGCAATCGATCCAAGCAAAAACTAAATGCAATGAAAGTATATATAACATAGAGTATGAGATGTCAATCATCACACAAAAGTTTCAGCTTAAAAATAAAAATTGTGGATACGGAAACACGGTATCATATAAGGTGGAGTCAAGTGATGATGGACCTGGGGTTCTTTGAGCAAAGTTGGATTCTTGGAGGGGTAACATGCTATTATTTTCCCTTCTTATTTTGCAAGCGCCCGGCCAACCAAACAAGAAGGATCCAAATCGACACCAGTTGTTGGGAGATAGGTATAAACACTACTATACGCGCGGCCAGATAATTGGTTGGTCAATCCAATTTTATTTGATTTGATTTGATCTAGTCAAACTGGCAACCTCAGATCCAAAACACCCAGTTTACATAGCCAGTGGGTCAGTTCAGAATCCAACAGATCGTTTATGAATTATGTATGATCCACAAGCCTGCATGATCCATGATTTGGGTTTCTTTTTCATGAGCCTCACCTCGACGTGCTGCACTGCGCTATCCCTTAACATTTAACAAGTGGGTTTCATGAGAAACGAACTTGTATAAACACTACTGTTCATCGGTCCAAGGCAACTTGGTTTGATCACAGCGCTTGGAGTCAACTACCACACGATCTGCTGATATTGCCAGCAAATCGTCTGTTCAAATTTATAATTCGAAAGGAGCCAGCGATTATGAATTCTTATCTACCCTTGAGCTGAGGCCTTGGGGTTTGAACAGTTGAAAGTTGCAGAACAATAGGAAAAGGAGGTGCTCACATGGCGCATGCATGTGCCCAACTAGCTGCTTAAAGGATTGTGCATTGTTTCTTTTGTTGTCTTGTTTTTCATCCTATCCTTTTAGAGTTCAGACTTCAGATGGGAGAAGATATCCTTCTGGAGTTCAGACTTCAGATGGGAGATAGTTGCTTCAGTGCTTCAGTGTACTGGTGTCTCCCATTTATTCGGAGCCTCTCTCTCTCGGGCCCATTTTTTAGCTACTGGGCTTTGTTCGAAGCGAGACGTGATCTAACAACTAAAGCCCATGACAGGGACCGCCCTTCTAATCTTTATAGTACTGGGCTATACCACAAACGGCCTCAAACTGAGTTAGCCCGCGGTTAGGAAATTGCAAATAAATTCCTGCTCCCCTTTTAATAAACTACTAGAAAATATCTTTCGTGCGTTGCAGCCAGGTGGTGTAATTATCTTTTGAATCCAGGAATTCACATCGGAGTATTATATTGTCACTGTAGGAAATAATTACCTTTTGAAAACCACAATTCACATCAGATCTAAATATTGTTTGGCTTATAGCATCCTTTGAAGAAAAACTTAACCTTTAAAGTTTATAGTAAGTATCATATCTTAATATAAAAAGACCTTAACTTGAAGCAGTTTTTCTATGAAATTTGACACAACAAATATTCTGTAGCATCGCGTGTGTGAAGGCACATGGATATTCCGTTCGCGTGTGCTGGTTTCCACTTCAAAATTTTTTCCAGAAAATACTCGGTTCATAAGTCTGAATCACCCAGATCGGAGCAAATGCACGAGTGGATACAAATAAAAAAATACAAAGCCACTGGAGTCTCTTGTCCAGACAATACAATCCCACCAGCGAGCATGAGGCAAAAGAAAAAAGAAAAAAAAAACCACCGAGGGAGCCTCCCGCCTCGGTGCCCGCGGAAGCAGGTCCCCGTAGTTCCCCTACTTGCGATGATCGAGCGCGCTGCCCTCCCCCGCCCGCTCGCGCGGTTGCTCTTGGTCCTGGCTCGGTCAGGGGGCGAATTTGACCCAAACGAGCGTGACCCTTCGTTTGCCGTATCATTGTGGGACTCTCGCATGCAACCGTATCATCGTGGGACGGAAGAAAAAAACAATTTTTTTTTTTTTTTTGGCAGACCGAAGGCAGACCGAAAAAAAGGTACAAGAAATTTCCTCTCTTTATTAGTAGGTATAGATAGATAGATTTATAACTCTTAGGACCAGTGGATATACACGGAGAGGAAACAATGATTTTTTCTGAATCCATATCAAAGATAGTTCATGTAGCCATTTGTGATTTGGAAGCCAAACCAAAACCCTCGCCAATATATTTGTAACATGTAAAATTAACTAGCTTACAACCTTTTTGTCCCTAAACCAAATCAAACAATTTTCCTAACTATGGGATCAACCCATCACAAACAAAATCCCAACCCACGGGTTCTCTTCAAATTAGCACTCTCTCCACTCCATAGATCAACGCCCCCAACATGGCAAAAGGAATCACCTCAAAGGTGGCCATTCCTAGTCCTAGTATAAGGAATAAAATATTAAAAGGATCGGATGTGGTGATAAATGGTTTAGAAAATGGTCAGCGGAAGAGTCTTTTACCCGTGAGCCACGCAATTCCTTTTGAGCAAAAAAAAAAAAAAAAAAAAAAAGTTTGAAGCTGATTTTCTCCTTAGCTTCAAAGGTGAAGCTGATTTCTCCCCTCACAAAGATATGAGTTGTGATATTTTTTTTTAAAGGATCTTATTCTAGCGCTCTCTTTTCTCATTTCTCTCTCTAATACATGCATAAAATTATTGGTGAAACTATTTTGCCAAACAATTTTTCTAAAACACGACTTCACTTGTAAAACTAAGCTATGATAAAACGGGGCCTATATTATGCAAGGGGTAATGGTTGTTTTACCATTTCTGTGTACGTCTACGTAAGTCTAAATAATTTTTTTTTTTTTTGATACGAGTCTAAATAATTTTATATGAATGTTGGAAAATCGCTGGTTTAAGTGGAATTGACAAAAATCCAACAAAAGAAAAGGCCCAATGACTAGGCTCGGCCCATGTCCGAACGTGTGGGTAGGAGACCACTTTGCACGCGGAACAAAAAGATTGTTGTTTGGTTTGCTTCGCTAAGACCTTGTCTGGATGAACTAAGGCTAATAATTAGGCTACCAGTAAAATCATTAGTTGTAAGGTTCTATGTACCAGTAAACTAACAACTAGTTGAGTCTTGGAATAATTGTTAGTCCACACTTACAGATCCACCTGTTTGGATCCTCGTGAGCTGGTTGTTAGTTCGTGAGATCAAACAGTCCTTAAACATAGAATTGTTTTTTGAACATTCAACGGGGCGGAAATTCCCCACCTGAATTTTTCTTTGTATTATTTGAAAAGAGCTCTTTGCCAAAAGTTTACAGAAGCGCGCGGTAGGAGTGGAGATTTACACGCGACACTAATCACATGATTCTATTTACTGTTGCCTGCAAGAAGGCACACCAAGCATCTGGAATGTTTCTTTGTTTTCTCGGGAATCTCTGTGGCTCCAAGCAGCGGAGTAGAAGGAACAGGCCTGAATAACCTGCCTGACAGAGATCACCTCGTTTCGGAATATGAATGAAAGCATTTGGTTGCCGGCAAGAAGGCAACCAAACTTAGATTTGTCCGGATTTCATTTGGTTTTACGAGGCCGGTCTCAATGGGAAGAGTTTCACCATGGTGAAACCTTTGGACATGATTTCACATGCGTTGGAAACTGCGTGAAACCCCCATTGAGACACAAATAGAGTTTCACACCATGCAACTATGCAATTAAACCATGCAATGAGAGAGAGGTTGTGGGATCCTTGAGCCTATAAAACTGTGCAATGAAACTGTGTATTGAGGAAGACGTCTATTTTATACCAAAGTTTCACATCTTGAAAACCGGGAGGTGAAACTCTCCATTGAGACTGGCCTGAGTAGGTTAGATACAGCTACCTCATTCTATCATGTGAGTTTTACCTCAATCACCTCTCCCTCGCCCTTGCTCTTTTTTTGACCGAACTCGCCCTTGCTCTTCGTCAAGCTACAGCCAGCACGAAATCCCATCGCTACCAAACATACTTCTGCTGCTTTTTGCTACAACATCCAACTTCTCTCTCCATCTCCCTTGTCTATTGTTCTCAAATCAGAGCAGCCAAGAACAAGTGGCACGGCGACGGCATGGTGCATGGCTTCCGCGGACGAGTGGGCGTGCGCGAGGGGCTGAGCATAGCGGCGTCACGTGCACACAGGAGGTATGCGACGGTGCACGGAGCTAAGCGGCAAGGCGGCGCGAGTGCTCGACGACGCCACAGGTGAGAGCACATCAAGACGCAAAGAGTCAAGGAGATGTGGAGACTAATCGTAGACCTCCATAGCGACTAATCGTAGAACTCCATAGCCCGGCCTGACCTCTGGCTTCGTGGAAATGCTTGGCACTGGAGTCTTGCAGCAAACCAGGCTTTGGCTTGGCCCTCCTCGCTTTCTCCTTGCTTTCTAGCTTTTTTGCTTTCCTTTTTCTTTTGCTATTGTCTATTGACTTTTGTAATAAATTGAGCCTCTTCGCGTACTAAAAGCAAGAGATAACTGACTAACTCACCTTTTTTTTTTACCGAAAGAAGTATGAAATCTCAACCTATTTTTAATTTTGTTAACAGAACTATTTAAATCCGCTCACACATGGAGTCAAACAAACCCATACCTATTGGGTGCTACTTAGGTGTTCTAATCACTAACCTAGAGGCCCTTCGCAAGAGATAACTCACTTAAAAACATATTTTTAGCATTTACTTCTTATTTTTTTTTTGTAAGACAACTTATCGGTTATTTTCATGCTGATCAACTAATGATTTTAGCGATGATAAGCGGATTGGTGCTACTCTTTCTAGAGAAAAACACTATATCATGACCGATAAGCAAGACTAATAAGTTCTTGTAGGTGAAAAAACTAACTAAACAAGTCCTCAGTGTAGAAAGTGTAGAGCTGATTGGGTGAACGAGGTACCATCTCGGCCTCGGTTACGTGTTAATATAGGATGGGGAAATGCCCCCATCGGTGTCTTACAGAGATGTTTACAATATGACTGGATTACAGTGCATCTAGCCTACAGACTAGGGACACTACGACTTCTATCTTAAGGTTACAATGCATGAGCAATTTACAACCGAGAGAGCCATGCGGATCAATGTGCGCTAATAATAGAAAGGCTAATTCTAATTCATCTAACATCCCCCTCAATCTCAGCCACATGAGAGGTTGAGATTGGTTCTAAACCACCGAAGCTTTGATGTTGGGAGAGGTTTAGTGAAGCCATCTGCTAGTTGATCACTTGAAGAGATGAACCGCACATCCAAAAGCTTTTGAGCAACTCGTTCTCTAACAAAGTGAAAGTCAATTTCGATGTGCTTTGTTCGTGCATGAAAACACCGGGTTGGCGGATAAGTATTTTGCTCTAAGTTATCACACCACGGTCGTGCTACTGATGAATGAGGCACGCCAAGTTCCCCGAAGTTTACGAACCCACATCATTTCAGCTGTGGCATCGGCAAGTGCTTTGTATTCAGCTTCAGTGGAAGATCCGAGACAGTGGGTTGTTTCCTTGCGCTCCAGGAAATCAAGTTTGCACCTAGGAACACAGCAAATCCTCCGGTGGATCTCACCGTCGTCCCACACAACCAGCCCGATCTGCATCCCAAAAAGGCACTAACAACTGTAGAGAGTGACCTTTTAATTTTTAAGCCAAAAGTTAGAGAACCTTGTATGTATCTTAGGATTCTTTTAACCGCACTCCAATGTACTGTGGTCGGAGCGTGAAGAAATTGGCAAACTTTGTTGACAGCAAAACAAATGTCTGGGCGAGTGAGGGTGAGATATTGCAAAGCCCCCACCATACTGCGATATTTTGTGGAGTCCTTAGTACCAAGAAGATCACCATCGGTTAGGCTAAGTTTATCAGAGGTGGACAATGGTGTGTCAACTGGATTGCAATTTTTCATGCCTGCACGTACTGAATGTCTGAAGCATATTTTTGTTGTGACATTACCAATCCATCAAGTGTCCGCTTGACTTCAATGCCTAAGAAATAGTGTAGGTCACCAAGATCTTTAAGGGCAAAATCATCCTGTAAGTCCTTGAGAGAAGAGCATCTGCAGATTGATTGAGGAACTAGCCACAATAATATCATCGACATAGACAAAAACAAATATTGTGTACCTCCCTTTGTTGTAGTAGAATAGTGATGTATCTGCTTTAGAGGCAATGAAACCAAGTCGGACTAGTTTGTTACAAAGTCGTGCATACCACGCCCTTGGGGCCTGTTTTAACCCGTACGGGGCTTTGCTCAACTTGCACACATAGGAAGGATGAACTTTATCGGTGTATCCAGGTGGTTGATACATGTACACTTCTTCTTGTAACACTCCATGAAGGAAGGCATTCTGTACATCAAGTTGTCGTAGAGTCCACCCTTTGGTAACTGCAATAGAGAGAACAAGTCTGATGGTGGCAGCTTTGACTACAGGACTAAATGTGTCCTCATAGTCAATGCCATATCTTTGCCTAAAACCCTTGGCAACTAGACGAGCTTTGTATCTATCAATAGTGCCATCAGCTTTCTTCTTAAGTTTATAAACCCATTTGCATCCAATAATGTTTTTGCCTTTCGGTTTAGGAACTAGCTGCCATGTGTTGTTGCAAAGAAGTGCTTGATATTCACTATCCATAGCAGCTGCCCAATTTTTATTTTCTAGTGCAGCAGCTACTGTGGTGGGTTCATCGCTGAATGATGTGATCATATTGCACCATCTAACTGTACCGTCCGTGTAGAGTTTTGGTTTGATTATACCTTTTTGTAGTCGAGTAGATGGACGCTGTGTTGATGGAGCTACATGGATCAGACTTGGTGCAGACGTGGTTGTAGGTGTTGTTGCCGTAGAAGGTCCGGAGGTGCTGATCGGACTCCCAGCAGCTGCTGATACGGAGGAAATTTCGCCCCCAGCTGTTGCAGGTACGGTTATCGTCGCCAAGGGATCCAGCTGCAGCTGATGGCGCTCCGTTTCAGCAGGTACATGGGCAGATTCATGGACAGGAGATCCGCCTGTGTCGGGAGCAGGTGCGTACGCGGAGGCGGACTGCTCGGAACAGGTGCAGACTCGGAGGCAGGTGGCTGTCCATCCGTTGTTGGCGCTGAACCTGAGTTGGATGCGCCATCCGTCATCGCAGGTGGATCAACCCCGGATCTTGTGCCACTGCTGTTTCCATGCATCCGCAAGAAGTAACGTCCACTTTGAGTGGGATTTTCATTGTTTTGCCTCCCGTGTTCTCCTGTATCTTCTGTAATTGCTGCATCATGGCATAAACTTGGCACAGCATGAGTATGGTTAGATGGAGATGTATATTGATCAAACACAGTTGCATCCCCAAAACTAGCATGTGGATTTAATAAAGATGAAGGTAATAGCGCTATTTCAGCTTTAAGACGTGTACCGGCATTTGGATGAAGTGAGGCAAATGGAAAAACATTTTCATCAAATACAACGTCTCGAGATATATAGACACGACCATCAGTGGGGTCTAGACACTTGAAGCCTTTATGCATATTACTGTAGCCAAGAAAAACACATTTTTGGAACGAAATTGAAGTTTCTTGGAGTTGTAAGGTCGAAGATTCGGCCATACCGCACATCCAAAGGTGCGTAGGAAGCTGTAGTCAGGTGTTTTGCCATACAGGCGTTCGTAAGGTGATTGGTTATTGATGACTTTTGATGGTAAACGGTTTATAAAAATACGGCAGTGAGGAACGCTTCGTCCCAGAATTTTAGAGGAATACATGAATGTGCAAGGAGTGTGATTCCCATATCGACAATATGTCTATGTTTTTCGCTCAGCTGAACCATTTTGTTGATGGGAATGGGGACAAGAGACTAGGTGGGTTACTCAATGCGTTTGAAAAAAAATTGTTCAAGGCTTGATATTCTCCCCCAGTCAGTTTGGATGGATTGGATCTTGCAATCAAATTGCCGTTCTACAAGGTTTTGAAAATCTTGGAAACATTGAAAGACTTCGGATTTTTTGGCGTAAAAGATAGATCCATACAAATTTACTAAAGTCATCAATGAAACTCACATAGTAGGAATGTTTACCAACCGAAATAGGAGCAGGACCCCACACATCTGAAAAAATGAGTTCCATAGGCCTAGTCGATATGCTGCTAGACTTATGGTAAGGTAGTTGATGGTGCTTGCCTTGTTGACAAGCATCACAGACAAGATTATTTTGATTCTTAACAAAAAGGAAGATTATGACGGCTAAGGATCCGCTGAACAACAGGGGAAGATGCATGTCCTAGCCTATGATGCCACAATGAACTGGAGGGCTTAATGACTCCAAGACCCTGCTTATTTGGACTTGGCTTGAATGGGTAGAGACCGCCTTCACATGTGCCGCTGTGGATGGTTTTCTTGGTCTGTATATCCTTGACAAAAAAACAATCAGGATGAAATTCAAGATATGCATTATTGTCACATGCAAGACGATTTACAGAAATAAGATTTTTGCTGGCCTTTGGAACATGAAGGATATTTTTAATTGGAGAGAGCTAGTTGGGGAGTGCAAAGTGCTATGACCAATATAATCGATCTCCATACCTTCTCCATTGGCCGCATGAACTTGATCACCACCGGTGTACCTGTCTTGAACTGTGAGCTTCTCTAGTTCTCCTGTGATGTGGTCCGTTGCTCCAGTGTCCATGTACCAATTCGTGTCCACTCCATACGAGGTAGTGGCCGAAGAGACAGACTTGGGGGGAGGGCCGGTGTAGTTCTGATCAAAGCGCTTGTAGCATCTCACCGCAGGATGACCCTCCTTCCCGCAAACCTGGCAAATTACACCATGCTGAAAAAGAGGGACCATGTGTTTTACCGCAGGTCTGACAGGAGGGGCGTCCATGACCGCGACCACCACCCCCGCCACGAGCGAAGCCGCCACGGTGGCGTCCGCCGCCACCACGACCACCGTGATGATGTGGATTGCCGCCGCCTTGGAGACCCTTGGAGACCATGTTGGCGGAGGACTGGTTCTGATGAACACCACCGTTGCGCAGGACGACCCGTTGTTCTTGGGAGACGAGCTGTGTGAACAGCTCGCTCACCGTGATTGGATCGTTCCGCAGCGAGACGGCTGTCACCACGGAGTCGTAGGGCTCGTCTAGCCCCGTGAGGATGTAGGAGATGAGCTCGTCGTCGTCGATCTTCTTGCCTGCCGATGCCATGTCATCGGCAAGGCCTTTCATTTTGCTGAAATATTCAGCAATGGTAGAGGATCCCCGCGTCGCAGTCGCCAGCGCCATCCTTGTGGCGATGACCCTTGCTCTGGACTGTGCGGTGAACTGTCCTTGGATCGCGGCCCAGGCGCCGGCCGCAGTGACCTCGGTATTAACATGACCGAGAATTTCTTTCGTGAGAGAGGTCAGCAGGTAGCTCAGAACCTGCTGATCGTTGGCCACCCAGACGCGATGGTCTGGATTTGTGACCGATTCTTCCTTCCCTTCGCTGTTTTTGGCAACAACGAATTTGGGTGGAGGTTTGGCTTCAGATTGGATGTACTCCTCGGCTTGGGCACCTCTAATGGCTGACAAGACTTGTGCATGCCATGACCGGTAGTTACTCCGTGTGAGTTTTTCAGTCACCGGAATAAATACAAGGCCAAGGGAGATGGCAGCGGGGTGGGTGGAGGAAGTGGAAGAAGAAAAGGCCATCAGGATGCTTCCGTGTGGAATTTTTCAGGCTCTGTATACCATGTAGAAAGTGTAGAGCTGATTGGGTGAACGAGGTACCATCTCTGGCCTCGGTTACGTGTTAATATAGGATGGGGAAATGCCCCCCATCGGTGTCTTACAGAGATGTTTACAATATGACTGGATTACAGTGCATCTAGACTAGGGACACTACGACTTCTATCTTAAGGTTACAATGCATGAGCAATTTACAACCGGAGAGAGCCATACGGATCAATGTGCGCTAATAATAGAAAGGCTAATTCTAATTCATCTAACACTCAGGTAGTTAGGTAGCAATCTGATGCATAACCTATTAGTATTTGCTCTGCTCTGTCTTTTTCTAAGTTCTACTTCCATCTTCGTTAGTAAAACCGAAATAGTTTCTACGAACCATGCTTTATTATAAGAAAAAGAGTTAGAGATCAAGTCTTATAGGTTTTTCTGTGAGCCGTGAGCGGTACAGGCCCGTCAATTCGCTGTCTAGTGCCGTGTCTATCCACATCACAATTGACACGCATGCACAGCAGAATGTGTAGTCTCGACTCTGGACACCAGTCGACCGCAACAAAGGCAACAACAACCTTAGCTCGCTGTGCATTTATATAGAGTTGTAGACAGAGCACCGTGGTCGCTGCAGCCTGCAGTTGCATTGCATCACAGCTCATCAGCGCTCAAAGATTCCCAAATCCCGTCGTGTCACCAACATCCTTCTAGTTGCCCATCACCATCATCACAATCACCGTCTGCAGTGCAGTGCAGTGGATCAACAAGCTACTCAGCGACAAAGAAAAATATCTCATTCAACTCATTGTCTGTCCAAGGTGACACAAGGAGTACTCCCACAACGCCTACCGATTAACCAACCATTAATAACTCTACTAACCCATCAATTTCATTTTGTTTGAGTCGAACTGCCGGTAATCATCAACTGTAATCAGAAGAAGCCAAGTGAAGCTCACACAGACACGATCCCTCTTCTTGCGTCTTAATTATTGGTACTACAACACACGCACGAATCGAAGAAACTAGCCAGGAGCCATACAATCTCAGTTGGTGTAGTTGTCGATGGACGCGTGGGACTCGGCGTTCTTGGCAGCGGGCGTGGGCTCGACGGTGGGCGACGGCGGGACGGGCGTGCAGAGCAGGTCGCGAGGCAGGTCCGGGATGCCCTTGAGGTAGAAGGTGTAGAAGATCTTGAAGGGGAAGACGATCTGGTTGAGCTTCACCTGTCCGTAGACGCCCTCGAAGACTCCCGACCCGCCGGTGACGGCCAGATACGACTCCTCGTAGGTCAGGTAGGGACCCTGCACCGAGATGTGGCCGTAGTCGCCGAAGTAGAAGCTGTAGATCGCCTCGTATCGGTCGCCGTTCCGGTCTGGGACGTGCTGGATCAGCACGCAGATTCCGGCCGTGATGCCCAGACGCTTGTCCAGGCTCCCGTTGTACACCTGAGGTCAGAGGAGGATGGATGGGTCTGAGAGTGAGATCGATCGAGCAGAGGGGGGTGAGCAAGCGAGGGAGGAACGGACCTTGTTGGTGAAGGGGACGAGGTCGCCGAGGGCGTTCTGGGTCTGCTTGGCGCTGAGGCGGAGGTAGGCGGGGCTCTCGCGATCCCGCTCGTTGATCTCGTACACGTAGAGCTCCTGCACCTTGGTGGGACGCGCGTCCTTGGCGGCCGCGGGCTTGGGCGAGAAGAGCGACGCTCGGACCACGGAGGCGCCGCGCCGCGCCTGCTGCTGCGGCTGCCTGTTGTTGCCGGCCATGGAGACGATGGTGGACGACGGCTGGTGACGATGCGGCTTGGCGAGCCCCGAGGCGGCGACCTTCACGGATGCCGCGGGGACCTTAGCGCGGCGGCCATGGCGATCAAGCGGAGGCAGAGGCTCTCTTGTCACAAGTGACTCACTGGGCTCTCGATTGCGATGCGATGGGGAAGAAGGGGAATTCGTGAATTGCTGTTTGTGATGATGGTGGCAGGCAGCTATGCAGTGCAAGTGGTCAGTGGTGCGTTTATTTAAGCTACTAATCTAGTGGGTCACCTCACCTCACCTCACCTCACCGGGGTAGGGGTAGGTGCGTCCTCTCGGCTCCGGCGTGCAACTGCTTTGGGTTCTTTTTCCGGCCACAATTGTGCACGAGTACAACATGCTCTGCGTCTGCGTCGGCGTCGGCGTCGGGTCGGTCGGTGGCCGCCGTTTCAGACAGATCTGCGCAGCGTGTGCATGGCCGATTTATTTAGTCATGGCTTGTGATTATTCGGCGTGCGTGCGTGCAGACCGTCATCGCCAACTCCGATACTGGTGCTACGCGCCTAGATTATTCAGCACGAGGTCAGCTTCTCTTGTGATTAGTATACGTATTCCGAGAGGGTGAGCTAGCTGTACTGATTTTGAAATCCTGGACGATGAACTTGGATGGAGTGGAAAGTGGACGGTGGACGACACTGACTTGGGAACGCACTCCGGTATGGATGCAGATGCACGGGCCAAGTCCGGTCCGTTGCGGCTGCGTCTTCGCGTTTGCACGTCCGTCCGTCCCTCTTTCGTGTCCCTGCTCTTGCCGCATCGAAAATGGGCTAGGACTGTACACTCATGCCAGCATCTTCGTACGAGACCTCAATAATTTCTGGCAGATGGGTGGTGACCACATCCTCATGGAGCTGCTCCACTCCGATCGGAAATGGAACGCTCCATACTGTACATACAACTGCTCCATGACTCTCAACAACGGCGCAGTCAACGTCTTCTAGGGCTATTTTGTTTGGGATCGTCGGCTCATGGCCTCATTTTTAAATGGCATTCAATCGCTCCTTAGCCACTTTAGTTTGTTCTTATTACGACATTTGTAAGCCGCATGAGCGTTGGGTTATCTGCCTCTGTAATCGTCAATTACAGTCCAAATTTTGTATTGACAAACTGTTCTGCTGCTAATGAAAAACGTTTTGTAGGGTACGCACGTGACAAAGATGGCACTAAATGAATAAATCCAAGGCTATATATAATTATTTGTTTTTTTTTTAAATATTCTACTACCTATTGCTCTATTTGTTTTTAATTAGATTGAATTTTGAGGCCTCGAAACGCCCGGTGTGTAGTGAGGTTTTCAAGCGGTAGATAATGTAAAAAAGAGGTAGGCAGGACTTGAGGGAGGAGGCGTTACGAGGGGGCCTTAAAGAGTAGAATATCTTAAGAGAATTAGCTATGGATAGGAGCACATGGAGACTAGCAATCAACATTGCTGAACCATGACCTTTGTTTCTCTTTCCTTTACCCCTAAATCTACCTTCTGTCTTGTGCCCTATTTCTGTTTTTCTTTTATACTTTTTTTTTTTTTTCTTGTGGGTTTCATTTCTAATCTACCCCAACTAACTTGGGAAAAAGGCTTTTTTTTTGTTATTTGTACTCGAAGTTATTATTCAGCACATGGGTGATGACCTGATGAAACTGTTTCACTTAGATACGAAAGTACTCAAGTGAAACTCTGTTTGGATTGCAGGAAATGTAAAGGAAAACTGTAAGGATTGCAGGAAATGTAAAGGAAAATTGTAAAGCTCGTCGTGGACCAGGCCCAGAAATGAACGAGGTCGGTGGGCCCCCTGCGTCGTGAACTTTGGTATGCAGCGGCCAGGGCCCGTTCCGAGAGCGTGTTCGCCACCCGTGGAAGAGCTGGTGTCCCAGAGTAGTATACAAATGGACCGGCCCATTTTGTTGCCCTTAATTTGCTTCCATTTTGGGCTCACACGACAGATGGGCTGTCAGGCCGGGCCAAGGCCTTCTCGTCTCGTCATGTTACTACGTTGTACTTATCTCGGCAATCTGACATGATGCCCATGCTATTTGAACAAATCATGATTCGTATGATCCACTGATTTCTGAACCATTTCAGTGGCTCCATCTACCTATCTATCTCCGGAAGTAACCCAAAGACGTTTTGCAGCTTGCCATTTGTACCAGTTCCTTCTTCTAGAAAACAAGTACTGTATGGGTGTAGACCTTAGCTAGCAAGTCTGTGGACACAACTATTACAGCGGCAGGGTGTACCTTTCATGATACTGATCTGTGGAGAGTTTAGTCGTCACAGTTTCCATTATTCCAGAGCTCTTTTGTCTTGTGTGGTGTACGTAACCACAGGTGTGCCAGCCAGCCCAACTAATACCTTGGTTCAAAGAAAGATGAGGCCGTCGCCGTCCTGTGGTGTCCATTAATTTTTCAACGCGGCAAAGAGGAAAAGCTTCTAGATTCTAGAGGCCATGACTATGGAGCCAATTAAGCAATGAGAGATAATAAATGCTCGTCTCTCCCCGAACATCAACTTTCCCGACATTGTTCCAACCTTCAGAGAATGACTACAGTCAGAATTCTTCACCGTGGCGGCTTTAATATTGATATGAGTTGGTAAATTTGGAAAGCAAGAAATTACTTGCTATATTCAAGAATATTCAGCCACATTTCCAGAACTGCAAGATAAATTTCTTCAAGGAACTTAAATTGGTTTTGCTCAGGGTCAAGTCAAGTCTGATCGCAAGTTCTGAACTATGGATGCAAAATTACTCACCTGCTTAGTGCCTTGCTCCTTTTTAATTTTCCTTGCCTCTTTACCTTAGTTTCTCCTTTTTTTGATTTGTACTGGTGGTTTGTACTTCCGTTCTGTAAACTCTTTTAATTTGAATAAAATACCTCTAGGGGTGTTATCAAAAAAAAAAAAAAAAAAAAACACCTCTAGGGGCATGTTTGTCTCTAGAACTCATGATGGATGAATGCAGCTCCTTCTGATCGAATCAATAATAAAGGCAAATAATTTTACTAGTCATCTGAAAGTTGGTGTTTTTTTCCTTAGCTTAGGGCATGTTCGAAATTTGAATCAGTTAGAGCCTTTTATACTAGCCTGGCTTTTGCTACCTATTTGTAGTATCCCTGATTGTAACAATTCGACGATCCACCTGCATGCTCCTACCTTTTAACAACTTGTCCATTGCGAAAATACCAAACTGCGCATTGCGAAAATACCAAACTGTGGACACAACTATTACATTGGTTTTTTTTTTTTTCTTACCTGGAAAACATATACCCAATTTTTACTAACAATATAGGCTAGTATTATTACAATCTCTGGGTAACATGTGTTGACGTTCAAGTACTTGCACTACTCATAGATACTCAAGTACTTGCACTACAGTTCCGATTAAATGAAATGTTACTAAACGCAAAAATAAACTACAGTTCCGGGTAACATGTGTTGACGTTCAAGTACTTGCACTACTCATATATACTCAAGTAGAGGCCGAGCATTGCTCGATCGAGCATATGATGGGATACAACAGAGAGAGACACAGAAGTTCACCTATTACTGTGCTCTGCTTGCTGCCCTCAGCGTGTTTTCTGCAATATATATACTGAAACCCAAACAATCTGATGTAAGTGAGCACGAGACTCGTGCCTTGAATTCTAAAATATAGCCGAGAGCTCGATCGGCGCCTTTCTCCTTCATTCAAACCACCTGGCATGCATCGCATACATGCGACACGCTGTGCGCCGTGTCCCAAACACAACAGCGGCCTCACTTATCAGAAAGACCAACACAGCAGAAGACACAACACCTCAGCTCTCTCTTTCCCGTACGTACGTTTCGAGGCACTAGACGTAGTACGTACGAGACAGGCCACGCAGGGCAGGCACGAGCAATGGAGCAAGAGACAAGACCCACAGCGGAAGTGAGCTAGCTAGGTCGCTCATCATCAGCTCATGCCTCGTGCTCATGGGACACGCATCATCATCCACGGCCAGGCACGCTCGCTCACTTCCCCCGCTTTGCCAATGCCAATGCAATGCAGCAGGGAGGCTTTTTCCGACCCGTCACACCTGCAGTGGCTAGAGAGCAATCGATCCCCGTGTCCCGCTTTTCGTCGGAAAAGAGCCGAAAGGAGGTGAAGGCCACCTTGTTCCCCACGAGGCCAGGACGGACCCAAAAGGCCCCCGCCTCGTGCTCCTGCCTCCTGCGCTCTTCCAACTCGGCAGCCGCGCGGGCACAGAAAAGGTGGCGAGGAAGCGGTGCTAGTCTGCAAGACGTACGGGCGGGTCGATCATATCGCCGGCATTTTGATGGCGCATGGGCCTTTTTTTTTCCTCCTGTCCGCCTTAATTTGCCCCACTCGCCGTTAACATGATATGATTCATATACTCCTACACACCATCGTTGGCTTCAGGAAATTTCAAACAGTGCCAAACTTTTTTTTTTTTTTTGAGGAACACGTTGTTGTAGAATAAAGTTAAAACAAATAAAGGTGCAACGGTAACTAAACAGTTATCGAGCGAGAACCTAGCAACTACTAGATACACTAGCAGAGATTACATCATGAAAGATTTGCGACAAATAAACCCTCCACAAGTTGGGATTAGGCGACCTCCTCTTCTCCAGTGCCAAACATTATCTTTACAACTAATATTGTGACCGTGCGTTCTACGAGATAACTAAATTTTAACCAAGAGGTGTCGCACTTGTTACACAACCGATGTTAGTTTCAATGTTTCATGAATGGTCTTATGTCAACTGGGGCTTGTGCGCCCAAACTGACCCCGATTTGTATGGAATTATGTACATTGTGCCAATAAGTTATTTTTTTTTATCTCTCTCTCTCTCTTCCTTGCCAGGGCTTCTACAAATGATTTTTAGCTTCGGTTTCTCTGATTTATTGGGTGTAGCCCTACCAAACGCTAGCTCATAAAATGGCTCCGCGAGAAGGTGCAGAGGGAGGAAACAATCATTTTTGGTACCGAAATGGTTAATCCACCTAAACATTTGCATACAAGCTTCTCCAAACTAAGCCTAACCTACTAAAAAGATGACGAAACCACAAAAATGAGTTTTTTTATATATATTACGAACTTAAAGTTTTTTTTTCATGCTAAATCTATAACCAAAAGCGCGTTTGGCTACGATCTCTCCTGTCTCCATCTCTGGTACTATACAATCACCGTAGGGAGTCAGAGGTGCGAGGTTCACATGGCTCCAGTGTCTCTCCTCTTTTTCCCACAGGCAAAATTCAAGTGGAGAGTCGTTTGCACCAAAAGAAAGAAGACGGATAAGGAGGGAATGAGCCCCACCAAACCTCCCAAAGATCCCTTAGACTACTCACAAACCGTGCATTTTTACTCATTCTCAGTACACATTGGGTGCCCATACTGTGCAAATAGATGAAAACCTGTCATCGGTAGAGGTGACCGAACAAAATATGGGCAGTCTTGGGTTCTCAACGTGTAAAACTATGTGTAGAAATAGATATCTTAAGATCAGAAGATTTGATATATCATAATTTTAGGGCTTTGTATATATACTATATTTGTGGGAACGGGTAGTAGAAAAAGCAGCGGTACGTCCTGCCAAACGTGGCTACAGCGCTATACCACTTCTTTCTATACATTATTACAGTGGCCAAACAACTTGAAAGACAAATGTAAGCACACAGTGCGTTCCAGATTAACACATGCCGTCCTGCGCGTCATTTGTCCGCTAGTAACTCGATCAAATCAATGATTGGAACAAAAGGACAAAGTGGAGTGACGGCTCCAGCTTTTACTCCCACGACAAAACTAAACCCTCACTAAAATAATCTAAACTTCAAGTCGGATTTGCTGCAAGAGATCGATCGAACGCAAAACACCCACAGGTTGGTTGGAGTCAGTTTAAAGCTGTCTGGCTCAAATCCTTGTCGTGTCGCCAAAGACTCTCCTCGGACTGGTTTTCTTGTCATGATCTGAACGATTAACTCTGCGAAACAAAGCCATATCGATCGACAAATGTGCTTCCAGGGACACATCGTACACCGTAAACTATTTGATTAGCTGATTCAGGACAGAGATCGCATCGATCAGAATCGGGCACGAATTGACCCAACAAACAAGATTGCTTGTGTCATGCATCATGCTGGTACAGGATGAGCATGATTGTTCCAAATGGCCACGATATGTAACAGTGATCATTGTGGTGTGGGCTTGCATGATTACAGTCTGTGGGGAGAGATCTCTCGGTAAGACCACTGGATTCCCTGTAATCTCTGTCGCATAATCATGCCACATGTTTTGCTTTGCATTCATTGCTTTCCATATCCATCCACAGTGTGCAATCCATCCTGGTTTTGCCGATTGTCTCTATGTCTTGGCTGCTGGCTGGCTCGGCAATCTGATCAAGATAGATTATAGATATGCATATGCTGCCAAATTAAACATTCACTCATTCTAACAAAAGTTCATTCAAAGTATATGTTGTTAAATTCGTCATTTCTGATAGAATATATATATATGCGCCATTGGAATATTTCGAGGAAATCGTTCAGAATAAGAACCCCGTGGCGGGGAAAAAAAAATTCTGCATGGCTCGTCGTAACAATGTGGCCCGAAGTTCTGAGATTCCTAGCTAGTTTCCTACGGATTTGCTATTGGAAATAACCAAAATACGAAATAGGAGTCAATCAAAACAGTTGAAATTTGTTGGATCTCTCGCACCCCCGGCTCGCACCATATAACTCTCAGTAAAGTAATTGCCCCCATATAATTACACTCAGTAAAGTAATTGCCCGTTCTAGAAGGCCATCACGTACGTAATCCAGATGCTGACATGTTACGCGTCTGATACGCAAATTCATAAAGACGACGTCTTCTTATCGTATACTGTTTTCCTTGACGTTGATTTCTTTTTTTAAAAAAAATTAAGATAGTACGTTCTCTACTGCCATGTGCAGCAATTCAAGGATTAATGAAAGAGAATAAACGGAAACTAAACACGTTCCCTTATCAAGCTGCTGGCCGGTCTCTATTTCTCTTCTGGATCCATCATAATATAGGCAACTATTATTATTATATACATTGTTTCGTTATTAAAAGAAATGCAATACACCGAGTTTGTGACTTGCGCAAATGAAACTCTTTTGGGGAATTTTCCATGCTCTAGCAGTCTATATTAAATAGCTAGTAAGTAACAGGCCGGAAGAATTTTTCAAAATGCCATGAGTAGTTTTGAAGCGGAAGATCGAAGTTGAGAAAGATACAATATGTGAATTCAAGGTGGAAATATAGATAATTCATTATATCTTAATTAACTTGTGCAATTAGCAAAAAAAAAAAAAAAAAAAAAAAAAAAAAAAGAACACGGTCGTGTGATGATCACTCGCTGCCACCACCTGTATTCGAGTAATCTTCGGCTTCATTCTAAATAAAATCATTCGATTTAGCAAAATTAGGCGTTTATTTATCTAGAAGGTACTCAGATACAAAAAATCTTCTTCAGATGACCTAAAACCGATAGTCGTTGTGATTACAAGATTGATCTATCTATTTATAGGTTATTGTAGGTTTCTATGACGCATTTGCTAGAATAATTTTCCTCTCTTCTAGTAGAATTAAAATTATAGGTGCTTGTCTCCTTCACCACCTATGCCTTTATCAGTATAGGTATTTAATACATTTTCCAACTAAACAATCCACAAACACGTATAAATAGAGCATTGCATTCAGCTGAACAAACACGCCTCGTCTCTCTTCTCTCGCCCTCGCTTTGCCCGAGCAAGAAACCGAAATGAACAAGCAAACCCAACCCATCTCCTGCTCTCTCCCTCCATCAACCCAAGACAGCAAGAAGCCATCCATGGCGTTGGCATGTCAGGAAGGTGCCGAGGATCATCTGTCGCCATCGGCGCCCGCCGACGACTTCGAGTTCTGTATACTCTCGTCCGGCGGCCTCGCGCCGGCTGGAGGGGACGACGCGGCCGACATGTGCGTCGCCGACGAGGTCTTCTCCGGCGGCAAGCTCCTCCCGCTCCGCCTCTCCTCGGCCGCCTCTGCCGACGCGCCGTCCACCACGCTCCTGCTCATGCGCTCGGACTCGCTGGACGGAGCCAGCGCGACTACGGCGTCCACCACCACCACCAGCAGCGGCTTCAGCTCCCGCTCCGTCAGCCGCAGCAGCAGCTGCGTCAGTCGGAGCACGTCCTCCAACAGCGCGTCCTCGGACCACGCCGGCGGCCTCCCCGAAAGCTCGTCGTCGTCCAGCAAGAAGAGCGCGTCCTCCGCCTCTGACGCCGTCGTCCTGCTCCCGCCGCGGCGCTCTCTGTCGGGCAACGTGTTCTACGCGCACCCGAGCCCGTCGCCGCGCCCGCCGCCGCGACGGAGCCGGACACGGACATCCGCGCCCGCCGCGGCGCGCCGCAGCACGGGGTCCGCGCCGCCGGCGTCGTGGGGTGTCATACGGCTCGGCGTCGTCGGCGCTCCCGAGGTGTACGCGCCGCGCCCGGCCGAGTACAGGAAAGCAGCCGCGGCGAGGAGTGGGAGCCGGAGCGCGAGGTTCGAGCTCCACCAGCACAGGACCGAGTCGGCGCCCGCGGACAACAAGAAGCTTGCTGCCCTCGGCGGGCTCCTGGGAGCCGGCCTGGTGTGTTCGTGCTCTCCTGACGCCGTCGCGCCAGTGGGCTCTGCGGAGGTGGCCGCTGCGGAGGCGAGGCGGAGGAGGAAGAAGGCGGAAGAGAAGAAGAGAGCGGCGACGGCGACGGCGACGGCGACGCAGAGTGGAAAGGGCACTGCTCGGAGGAGCAGGATTCTCAGTGGCTGGAGGACCTGTCCATTTCCAAATTCAAGGAGAAGAGCGCCGTGTCGTCGTGTAGATAGACTGAGATCGTCGATCTCCTGATTACATTTTTTTTTTTCCACATTTTTTTCGTTCTTTGATGGTTCCTAACGTATCAGTGTATCACTATCACCCATGGAAATATTTACCACTTCCATTTGTTTATCCTTTTTACGATCAGGCCGTTCACCCGTTTTTTCATCTTGAGCATGCAGTTCAACTAGCTAGCTAGTTCGTCAACCAATCCATCAACGTGTCATTGAGGGAAAAAAAGCGCCAAAGCACTTCTTTTTGTGAAAACTACTACATACCTCGAGCTCTGTGTTGCGCATTCCTCAATTGTTTTGAAATTTGAAAAGTATCATTGCGTGTTTGATTTAGGTCACTCATAGGACAAGCAACTCATGATAGTAGGATGGGGCTGGCTGGGGACGAAGAAATAGAGAGAGCACTGACTTGGTAGTGGTAGCAGGACAACGGGAGCTGCAAAAAAGGTTGCTTTCAGGAAGATAGGGCCATCCAGGCATGGCATTGGCCTCGTAGAGTCATGGGGCACAAACAAAAGTTTGGTTTGCCCTTTTCTCGAGCTACCAAGCCAAGAATGGATCGAACCTTAAAATTTTCTTGTCGCCAACAAGACCGGTTCTTGAGCTTGGGGTTCAAACAAGCTAGAGCTACGTCATTCATCATCATGGTGATCAAAGGTCGAATGGTGACATGAGTTTGGCTTCTTAGAAGCATTTCCGATGGTAAACCCCAAATAAGCACCTATTTACGATTTTTAGGTGTCCATTCTTAATTTTTGTTGGCCTCAATTTGTTCCTATCTCCAGCCATGGACCCTAAATTTTTTCTTTGCACAGCCGCTGCTTGCACCTCACCTGACGATCGGCAACCGAGACTTCAGCACTCGAATCGCGTGCGGCACAGCAGGTCAATTCCACCTTGGACAGGGACGAACGGGACTCCGGCTCCGATCGATTTTGGCACGGGAAGCGGGCCAGCATTCGCGAGCAGCGCAGGCCGTCATGGGCGAGCTCGCGGCGGCTCGTGCGAGCCGGGCAGGAGCAAGCACGGCGGCGCGTGCGGCGGGCGAGCAGGGCGCGCACGGTCACCGTCAGTCCGTCACACAGACAGCTCGTCTCTCGTCGATTCGTCAGTCCATCCAAGAAGAAGCAGTCCGGTGTATGTCCATAGGTGCGGCAAGCTCGCGAGCTGCGCGGCGCAGCACCCTGTGTTCGTCATCGCCGCCGGTACTGCAAGAGATGTCGCTGCTACCGCTGATGGTCACTGCCGTCACCGTGCAGCGCTGGGCGCTGGCGCGAGTAGCAGCAGCCGTACAGCGAGCAGGGTGCCGGGGAGGGCCGCTGGGGACGCACTACTGGCCGCGACGGGGAGCCAAGCCCGCAGGGCCTCGCCGCCCGGAGGTCGATGGGGCCGCGCCGCGCCTGCGCCGGAACTCCCGCTGCTCGGGGGCCAGGTGGCGGCAAGGAGGGAGGAAGAAGCGGTCGACGCTGCAACGCCCGCGCAACAGCAGCCATCGACGCCGCCCGTGCCGCCTAGGCGCCAGCAGCGCGCGCGACGCCACGCGCAGCAGCCTCTCTGTGCCAAGAACATCGGCGCAGGAGAGGGAGGAGACCGTGGAGACGGAGGATGTTTTGCTCGGGATTGGGACGCGGCGCCGGACCACGCGAGAGACCAGCGGGCGCCGGCGGGGCCGCGAAGTTCGAGCGGGAGGACGGGCAGCAGGTCGCCGGTGGCAGAGGTGCGCTCCAGGGCGTGGATGAGGTGGAGCAGGGCGCGCCGCAAGCAGCTCCGGGCACCGCCGAGCACTCGAATCTCCACCTCCAGCCCGCCGCCGCTCATGGCTGCCTGACGCGGCAGGGGGCGCAGAGGAGAGGGCGGCGGCAGTGGGCGGCCCGGCGCGGCGACGCGTGCGTTTCGGACGAGAAGGGAAAGAGGAAAAGTGCATGGGCCCACAGGATAGGGGTTTAGGAGTTGGAATTAAAATTTGAGGGGACATGAAAATTGTGAGGTCAGTAGAGGCGTTGGGTTATGGAAGCCACAATAAGCACAAAAATTTAGGGTAGAGGCAGAGTAGAGGGGCCCCACTGGGAGATGCTTTTCTTAGTCGTCGCTATAGATATGTTTATGCATGATACCATTATATTTTCATCGACCAAGAAAGTTACAGTCCTACGGAAACAATCAAAGTGAGATAACAATATATACCATTTTCACCTGCATATGCGCTAGCATTTTATAATTAAGGGCTTGTTTATTCAACCTTAACAAATCCAATTTATATATACACTAGAAATAAATTAAAAAACATAATAAGCTAGTCTACAGCAACGTGATGTAAGCTAATGGGTCTGGATTATTATATAAGTTGGTGTATTTTGTTGAGCATTTAAATTGGATTATGTAGGCGGTAGGAAGAGGAGCTGGTGTTTAAACGTACACGAGAAGGCCTTAAGGAATTGGTAGGTATGTGTTGGTGACTTATCTCTACGACTCTACTATATTTAGGGTCAAGGTGCTATGCTTTTTAGGATGTATGGTGGCTATCACTCATATGACTCCGACACAAGGGTGGGATTACTTTCAAACGCTATTTCACTTTTTAGGTGGACGTATGTATACACTCTGCTTGGAACTTGGATATTTGCCTTTTAGAGTTTTCTTTGAACTGTTTGTTTTCTGTGGTTCTAATTTGATGTTGCAATTTGTAGGAATGGATATGGTTGAGTGAACAACTCATATATAGGTAGATAGTAGAAATTTGTTACTTGGTCGTGTTTTGGTTTCCCGCTAGTCTTGGCCACACTACTGTGTGATGGTTGCGGCTAGAAAGTGTTCACAATCGTCACAATCTCATCACACTAGATGACGAGGGGTAGGAGAAAAAACTGTGACAGGCCAAAGTTTGGAGGAGAACTAAGCAAGAGCCTCCGCTTGTGTGGGGCAGCCACAATTTAGGGCCCGTTTGGTTTCCGTATTGAGTCTGTCTCATATCTGGGAGCCAGGCTCACATGAGACAGCGAGCTAAGTGCATGCAACATTTCGTGTTTGGTTGTTGTACCTGTTTAGCCTGGCTGAGACGAGATGTTATTTGGTTGCCTGTACGAACATTTCCACGAGAGCTTAGGAACCCCCTGAAGCTCTCCAACCTGCACCACACCAACACCGCCACCAAAGCAGATCCGTGAATCATCACCGCCCGGAAGAGCCATCAGCCGAGGTTTGGTCTCAAGAAAGAGCCGCCTCAAGGAGGGAACGGCGCTCGGGACCCGCCGTCGATCATCCAAAAATGGATAGGGTTTTCACCTGAGAGAACCATGTGTCGCTGGGATGAAGCTCAAAGATGACCCCCCCTGCGGGGAGGGCGGCCTTATGGGCGCGCCGCCGCCATCGGCGCCATCGAGAATACCGGCAAAGGCTTTCGCCGGGAGCATCCATCCCAAGCAAGCACACCCAGCGACCTTCCACCAACAGCGACCATGGAAGTCCACTCCAAGGGCGCCGCCGCTGCCGTGCCTCTTCCCACTGCGCGCAGTTTTGCTCGGCGGCACATCACCGTCGGCGAATGTGCTGACTGCGCCACCATGGCACCATCTCTAGCCCGAGACGCCGCCGTCTTTGCCTTGCCCGCCGCCACCGCGCCCTTTGCCGCATCCAGTCACCGCACCACGCAGCCCCCTCGCCGCACTGCGTCGGCGCCGCAAGGAGAAAAGGACAAGGTGGTCGCGGCCACTGCAGGCCCACGCCGTCGCCAGCGCTTGCCGCACTTTCGTTGCCGGGGCCACCGGCGCCAAGCCTCCTCACGGCGCCGCTCCGCCCCATGGGTGGTGCACGGCACGCCATGTCGCCGCCCGGGCCTCCCAACCGCCCAGCGCCGTCGCCCTACGTCGGAGCCGCTTCCGGAGTCGCTGTCGCCGGAGATGGCGCCTCCACCGCCGCTTCGCGTGGATCCGGGTAGGGGGGGCGGATCCGGTCACGGGCGCGGATCCGCGACCCCGCGCCGCCGCCGTCACCTTGCCACGGCCGGGCCGGGCCTCAACCGCGCGCCCGGAGAGGGCGCGAACGTGGGAAGCCCGCCGCCGCCCTGGAGGTCCGCAGGTTCGGGCGTTCCTCTCCGGCGGCGGGGGAGGGGAGGGTGGGGGAGGGGGAGGCGAGGCCGGGCGGTGGCGCCGTCACCCGAGTCGCCGGCGGGCGACGCGGGGGCCTCAGCTTTGGATGGAGCTTGAAATGGCCCCGGTAGGATTCCAAATATGTCTCCCTCCATCCTGTAATATGCTACTTGAACTCTCAAAATGCTTGAGTATGCATATTACATACTTGAACTCTCAAAATGCTTGAGTATGCATATTACAGGATGGAGGGAGCATGACGACGTTGTTTAGATCAACCAAAGGATAGTTACCAATAGAAATACTAGTTACTACTCTTTTTTTTTTAAAAAAAACAACTATTATTACTATTAATTATTATTTGGTGTTTAAGGGCCTATATTAGAATTTTGCACAGGACCCATATATATATTCCGGGACGGCCCTGGTAATATCCGAACTCTTGTTGTGGCAAGCGAGACGACGGAGAAAGGCTATCTATATACACATCCGGCAAAGTTCAGTCACAGAATTTCCATTCTGACAAAATACATCTTGTCTTGCCGACATGGCATGGCCGTGTACTGCGCATGTGTCATCACAAGTTCACAACACTACCGCACTACTCCGTAGGTATTAATTAATTCATCAGTTGAGCAGGTCGTCCCACTTGCAGTACTGCCCGCCGGCGAGCGCCCGGTAGTAGCGGTCCCTGCAGTAGACCGGCCGTCCGTCGGCGGCCTCCGCGGCGGCCGCAGCGAGGTCGTCGTCCTGCATCACCTCCACAGGTAGCCGCAGCAGCTCCTCCTTCCTGAGTATACGTACAAGGACGATGCAAGCATGAAGCCAAAGCTTGCCAGTAACAAGAGACCAATGCAGGAGTGTTGGGTGCATGTTCACCTCAAGCTTGGCTTGGACGACGCGGCGGAGGGAGGCTGGTTCAGGGTGTGGAGGAAGTCCTCGACGGGCGTGGCGAACGCAAAGAGCGACACGGCGCCGACGAGCAGCGCGCCGGTGCCCACCAGCGTTTGCTTCAGCAGGTTGATCACCGGCTTTACCTGCAGAGATTATTCATTGGTGAGCGAGACTTGGAGAGTGTACAGAGGGACTCAATCTGTCCAGTTTTGAGGGTGGGTGCTCTTGTCTGAAATTAGGTAGAAGGAAAGGTTTTGTATTACAGTACCTTGTAAGATCCCAAAAGCCTGTCACGAGCCAACACCTGTAGCGAAATGGATGCAGAAATGTAAGCCTTTCTGCACACAACTAGTTCTAGGAGATGAGCTTCGATCAGCGAGTTTATTATATAGTAAGATCTATTTGTTCAGCAACATGTGGCGGCTGTCTTAAGTGAGTTTTGTGTGATGGAAGAGAAAGGAACATTTCACTAATATATGCAAATGCAATGCAACCATACATTTGGGATCAAATGGACTACTGTCGAAAGCTCAAATATGTTTTCATGTTGGTTTACCTCTGGTGGCTTTACCCACATTTGGCCGTCGTACCATCCGGTTTCTTCATACGGTACCACTGCTGACAAGAGTCTATCACCAACGAGCCCCAATTTGTGGACGCCGTGCGGTAGAAGTCAGGTTTGAACTTTTCTCAGCCATTAGAGTAGACTTGTAGTCGTAACCGCCAAGGCAGTGCACACTTCTCGCGTTGTGCGCTATGGCTTGCATGTTCTTGCTAAGTTCTCAATAAATTGAGAAGAGAAGCAACAGAAAAGCTGCGCCTTTGGCAGCACCAAACTCACCGTCTCCAAGTGTTCGCGTTGTGTTCTTGTGTTCGTCTTTGCCATCGTTCGTTCCTCTCTTGCACACGATCGTCGCGTTCCGGCGACTAACAAGTGGCATCGGAGCTAGGTTCGTGAAGGTCCTCGCCGTCGCCATGGTGTCTCCGTCGAGAACCCGTGGCCGCTCTCCGGCCGGCAAGAAAGCCCAAGGTGCCGGCGGCTCCGGCGTCAAGACTCCATTGCGCTCACCAAGTCGCTCTCCACCGCCTCGATCACGCACGCGCGGCGCACGCCGTTCGCGCCCCGGGATGCACGCCGTCCGCGGGAAGTCGTCGTCGAGCGGATCATCCGGGAAGGCAGCGGCTCCGGCAACTGGCCGCAGCTGACGCGGACCAACTACCACGAGTGATCGCTCCGCATGAAGCTGAAGATGCAGGCGCGCGACCTGTGGGACGCCGTGGAGTTCGACGACGCCAAGTACGACGACGACCGGAGCGCGCTCGACGCAATTTGCAGCGGCGTTCCAGGGGACATGGTTCCCATCCTGGTGGACAAGGGGTCCACAAAGGAGGCCTGGGAGGCCATCAAGAGTTCAAGACCCTCCGCATCGGCGATGACCGGGTGCGGAAGGCAACTGCTCAAAACCTCCGAACGGAGTACGAGGCGATCAGGCTCCGCGACGGCGATGATATTAGTTAGCAGCTGTGGGAATATTTTTTGAGATTGAGAATTACAATGGTTAATGGTGAAGTGTATTGGGGTCAAAGTGTTGCTGCATCACTGCATCAGATTCCTGGAGGAGCATGACTTTCAGAATAAATCACAGGACTAAATTCAAGGGAATGCTTCCGTTGAACAAAACTAATAAGTCCAGATTGAATAAGTTAATTATTTGTTCAACCTTTTCTTCTTTCACTTTTTTGTATAGGTTCACAAAAGTGTGCTGTGTGAACTCCCGAAAAATTGCCTTTTAACCTTATATTGCAAAAGAAATTGCTTCTTAGTTCAATTGTTGGGTAGTACGAATGCAACTCATATTCAGGAAGGCAAATATCTTGTTATCTGAAGCATTGCCCCTTGCCATTCTAATCTTCAAGTTGATGACAAATTTAGTTTAACTTAGTTTCATAATATGCTACAGTATATAGTTATTATATTTACTCTGCTCATCGTTTTGGACATTTTGCAGCTGGGAAGAAGATTATCAACCCACCTCAAGGTTTACAAAGGGGCAAAACATCCGCACGTGGCTCAAAACCTGTCCCACTCCCTTCAATTGAAAAAGATGCAGTGAAGAATTCCTCCCCAGAAGGTTTGCCCATTGTTTGCAATGCCATCCTCATAGTCATGCCTCTGGCCAGAGGGGAGTAAATCCTTTTTGTAATTCTGATGTTCACCAAAGCTTGAAATTCAGTCATATTTCTGCCAATGGGTAGTCATGTAATATGTCACGGTTTAAAACAACCTAAAATCTCTTTCCAGTTGAAGTTTGTAATTTGACATGATATGATATGAGGTGGTAGATTGTTTCATTGTTCGGCCTGCAACTTAAATTCGGAAGGTGCCATCGGGATATACACGGCATTGGTCTACTGTTTTCATAACCAATTTTCTTGGGTGGCGGGGTGTGGTGTTTTCTTATGTGTTTGGATAATAGACACGTGCTTCCTCATGAGACCTATACCTTGGCCTGGGGTATTAGTTTTGGGAATATAACTGAAATGATGGAATGTTGTTGGAATATACTATGTTTGCTTGAACTTATCAACCATGGTATAGATGTTTTTCTCTGACAACACAGCAATATCAGCTGCAGAACCATCTGCCGAACGGCTCCATTAACATGGAAACATAAAAGAATATATACCACACATACAGGTGACGTTTTGTGATGTATGCAATCAATATTTCAATGTCAAAGAAAGCAATCATAATTTTTTTGTAAAAAGAAAGGCAAATTGCCTTGTGAATATCGATTTGGTCAAGATACTGTAATTTACGAACGGGGACAGGTTCCTTTTCCCCAGATCCGGCGGTAGCGCTTCACGCGGTCGAATCGCGAATGGTGGGTTGCACAGGTCACAGGGCGAGGGCACATCCCGTGGAAATCTCGAGGAAGTCAACCTGCCAGCGAAGTCAATATTTCAATATCCACTACCATTCAGAGCTGGTCCTCGAAAGTGCTAAAGATTGACAGGCTAAACAACTCAATTGCTGATTTGCTAGCTAGAGAAGCTGGCAAGCAATCTGCATGCTCAAGCTCCCTTTCTTTTCTTCACTGTAATTTTAGGCATGTAAAATCCTGTCCTCTAATCTTGCTTGAGCAGAACGGCAGGAAATCCTGCGGTTTTGGTCGATCGGGGTGCGTGGCGGCGTGCTACTGTCAGCTATGTCTGTTGCGAAAACTCAACAATGGTTGTGTTTAGTTCTCAAAATTTTGGGTAAAATTTTAGAGGATATGTTACACCGCACACCGTAGCACTTTCGTTTGTTAGTGGTAAATATTATCCTACCATGGCGTAACTAGGTTCAAAAGAATCGTCTAGTAATGTACATCTAAACCGTGTAATTAGTTAAATTTTTAACCTACATTTCATATGTCGGACATACGTCTTTTGATGCATTTAATGCTTCGATGTGATGGGATGCAAAAATTTGGGTGCTAAACACACCCAATTTGTCATGTGGGGGGCGAATCTTGTCATTAGCCTTATAGCATAACAACAATTGTTTAGGGCTATCCATCGTCTTAGGCCGAATGAATTATTTTCTTGTTATATATTTAGCAATTTTATTCATTTTGCATTTGGTAATAGTGTTTCTGTTGCATTTACTTCAACCTTGCTGTTGCATTGTTTACAATTCAACTTTACATATGTAGTCCATCTTCTCTGTCTCTATTCTTCTTTTTATGATCAATGTATGTCTTTTTTCCTCCTTGTATCCTACTAGTAATTTTCTTATTTCTATGGCTTTGTCTTAATGTTTTTTTTTTGGTCAGCTCCTCTATTTGGCCCGCCAGCTGAGCTCTTTTTTTAAATAGATTCTTAGCTCATAGGATCTTTGTGAACCTTCCATTTACTGAAGAAAGGCAGAATTTGATTAAGTTATCCAAGGAATTGCTAGTTGAATTATTTTGACGAGCCATATGCTCATCAGGTTGGCCAGAGCAGATTGGATCTGCGCCGGCTTGAGGTTGATGACGCCGAGGATGGCGCCTTTGTTCCACGCGGCGTCGAACTGCATGCCCTTCACCGGGTTGACCACCATGGAATCAAGGAAGGTCACCATCTTGCTAGTCATGACGTCTTCGTACACATCCTGTACTTTGGTGTGCCAGGTGTCGACGAGATATGGTCGATAGCCTACCAAGGTGAAAGATCCTAATGGCTAGAGGGGGGTTCAATAGCCTATTAAAAAATCCTTTAACAACACTAGACCACTTTGTTAGCAAATAAGATGGCGAAGCAATTTAGCGGTGCTACAAGTCTAACTATGCAAGCCACCTAACAATTCTAGTATTTCTATTATCTCTAATATCACACAAGAGCTGGGTTGCTAAGTTACTCCTAGGTGGACAAGTAATGCTAGCTAATTCTACCACTAGGAGCTAACTATACTAGCAACTACACAAGCTACACTAGATCAACTAAGAATGTGATGCAAGAGACTAGAATACAATACCACCGGTGTAGTGTCGAGGTTGATGCCAATCACCGTGTACAATATGAAATCTTCAACGAGCACAAGACAAGAGACACGGCGATTTTTCCTCCGAGGTTCACGTGCTTACCGGCACGCTACATCCTCGTTGTGGCGACTCACCAACTTGATGGTTGCTAAGCTAAATGGCGGTGCCAATCCCACGGTGGGCGCTCAAGCAAACCAATCACAAGTTGGGGTAGCACAAGCCACGCTCAACTAGTGCTTCTTTCGCGAATCTCCCGCGGGGTAGGGAACGACCCCTCACAAGAACCACCGGTGTGGCCTCGAACAATCACCGATCGAGCTCAACACCCAACCGAACTCAAGCCGCTAGGGAACCGGGCAAATTCCCAAGAGTAACAAGAAACCCGCGGCTCCTCCGAAGAACAAGTGCCTCTAGATGCAACCAATGAGCAAATGCACTTGAATCTCACTCAATCTCACCAAAGATCGCAATTAGTGGAAGGAGATGAGTGGAGGAGAGTTGCTTCAGCTCACAAGAGAGTTAGAGTGATGAAATGTGCAAGAGAGAGCTCCCCAAACCGGCCAACCAACTATTTATAAGCCCCACTTGAAAATAGAGCCGTTGGAAATTTCGGGGTGCTGAAACGTGTGCGAGTGACGCGCTAGTCAGGAGCAACTGACGCGCCAGTTGCGTGCAACTCAGCACGCACGCGCTCAGCCACGAGAGCAACTGACGCGTCTGACGCTCAAGTTAGTGCCGCGTCAGTTGCGAAGCTCCCGAACAAGGCTCTCTGGACTGCGTCGGTTGCACCGAGTGACGCGTCAGTAGCACCTAGTGACGCGTCAGTAGCACCTAGTGACGCGTCGGTCGGACTCGCTGCTGCCGCGTCAGTCGCTGCTGCTTGCCCAGACTCCTGCTCGATGCTTGCTGCTGCTCGCTGCTCGCTGCTTGACCGCGTGTGACGCCGCTGCCGAGCGTCAGTCGCAAGCCGCTGCCGAGCGTCAGTTGCAAACACAGCTGCTGCTTGCCCAGCTCTGCTCGATGCTTGCTGCTGCTAGTGCGCGCCACGCGCTGCTGTGCCGATGCAAAGTCCAAGCCGCCGAGCTGCACCTTGCCTTGATCGATCAAGTTGCTGCAAGCAAAAACCACGTACAAGCAATATATATGCAAGTATATATATACGTGATTCAAGCAAGCAAGCTAAGAAAACGTGCACTTCTCTCACGTGTGCATGAGCATGCAAACATATACATATATATATGCTAGCAAGCTAAGCAAGAGAAAGCAAGCAAAGTTAATTACGTGCATGTTCAAGCACACATATACATGTATACGTATATGCACCTTTCCTTTTCTTTTCTTCTCCTTTTCTTTTCCAAGAATTTCAATAAATCTCAATCCAAAAAGATATGCTATCATTTCATGTGAAGAAAAGCTTCCAACATCGTCGTTCTTCAACGCCAAGCTTGTTCTTCATCCAAACCGAAGTCTCACACTTGTCCAAGGTTGCCAACATGTCGAAGTCCATCTCGATAGCACGAGTGTTAGCAATTTCAAAAACGGTTTGACAAGCGCGATGTTAGTGCTCTCGATTCTAAATGCATATGCAAGTTAATATGAATCTAGAGGCACTTCCAATTCGAATTAGCCGATGATTTCCCCTCTTAATAGTCGGCTATCTATCCTAAGTGTGATCACACTCTCTAAGTGTCTTGACCACCAAAAGCAAAACCCTATCAAGCATACCTTCGCCTTGATCTCCGGGTTGCTTTCCTTTCCAACACGTGAGGTCGATGATCCATCATCAACGTTCATGTCCATGATCATGTAGCTCCACATCATCCATGCTACCCTTTCTCATAAGCACACTTAGAGTAGAAGGTTAGCAAACACGGTGTCATCAATTGTCAAAACCAAACATGAGATTACACAAGGGTATGCACAAGCTAGTAGATTGTGGTCGGTAGAGGTGCGCGGAACGACTACCATGATGTCTAAGTAAAACGAAGGACAAAGAACACAAGGTTTAACCAGGTTCGGCCGCCATGAGGGCGTAAAACCTACGTCATGCTTATAGTTTGTTATTGATTAGGGGTGTAATGAGATGAGTTCGAGAGGGGGTCACTGCCCAGCTTATATATCCGGGGGTAGGTTACAGGTCAGGTCCTACCCGACAAGATCCATCCTGATCGGTTTACAATAGAAAAGTTTACAATAGATACGATTGGAGTCGTATAAGAGAACATATATCTTGGCGCCCACGTCTTCTTTGTGATCCTCGCGATGACCGCCCGACCGAGAAGGCACCTACTCGGGCCTAGTCTTGCGGCCTTGGCCGCCCTAGACGGCTTCGCCCATGTTGGACCATGGCGGATAGGGGGTTTATCCTAAAGATGGCAGCGGTTCGGTTTACGTTCGGATATCCGCGGGTTTTCGGTTTTGTGGGTATCGTTTTTGGTCTTTGGGATTTCACCCACGGTTTTCGAGGTTCGGTTTCGGGTTTAGTTTTCCACCCATGGATATCCGAAATAAATCATTTAGAATTAAAAATCATGTTTCATAATATGTTAATAATAACTTATTTAATTTCTGTCAAAAAAATTATTTATTTAGATTATTAAATTTATTCAAAGTTGACTCATGAAAATATTTATTATTTGTTGTCTCTTGTTTATACATGTGAATATGTGTGTATATATATTTGCGGGTATCCGTTTGAGTTTCGATTTATCTGCGGTGGTTTTGGTGATGGATTTCCACCCAAATTGGTTTCCGTTTCGGTTTTGGGTTTCGATTTCGGGTTGCGGTTTTAGGGACACGGAGACTCCACCCGATCCGAACCCGACCCGCTGCCAATCCCCCCACGCCCACCCGAAGAACGGCAATTTACCCTGGCACAAGCACGGCTCGGCCCGGTAACTCACGGGTCCGGGCTGCACAACCTGATGCTGCACGTCGTGTTTGGGGTGACCCACACGGCCCGAGTTTCTAGGGTCGGCCCGTCAAGTGAAGATAACGGCCCATCCCCGCATATATAATAACGGCCGCCAGATCTAACCCTAACTTGATTTCCCCTGCACCCACTCACCCCTTACCCCGCCGCATCCCTGCGCTCTCTCGCTCTCGGCCGCGACGGCACTTGCGCCGTCGTGCGACTCTCCTCGCCAGCAGCCCCGCGCGTGCCTCGCTCTCGCAGGCCGCCGCAGTCGCCTCCTCCGCTCTAGATCCAGCTCCGGCCCGTTCGACGGCGGGCTCCCCACCACGCGCGGTTCCCCAATTCCTCTTTCCAGTTGGGACTCACCTACCACATCACCCATGGCGGCGGCTCCTTCGCGCTTCCCGAATCAAGAATTCAAAAAGTTGGGGACTGAATCACTTCCTCAAGAGCCTAATGGGGATCTCGCTTCCCTTCACTCCTCCGGCGGCGGTCTTATTGATTCCCAACCTACGAAACACCAACCCCACACTACCCTAAAATTGCCTGCTCACCCAACTACCTTGTATCCTTACCATGAGGCGAAGAAATTACGGCAGGGGAGGTGGAGGTGGAGGTGGAGGTGGAGGTGGAGGAGGAGGTGGAGGTGGAGGAGGAGGAGGAGGAGGAGGTGGTGTGGGAGGAGTGGGAGGTGGAGATGGATTCCGCCCAGCGAGAGAAGATTGTTGCCGCGCAAAAGCCGCCTATGCTGCCATTCCAAAGAAGATGAACGTTTTCGTCAAAGCTTCTGAATCTGCCAGGGCTGAATCTCTGCGCCCACCGCAACCGCCGCTGCTGATGTTCGACTACCCAGGTATTTGTTGCTAGTGACGATGCAATTCCATTTTCTTCTCTCAAGTCTTTGCTAAGGAGAAGATGTTCATCTGTACTCATCACACGCTGTCTGGTGCAGATCTCTTTGAAAAAGCATGGGGCTGGGATATGTTACTGCCGATGCGTCCTTCTGATCCTTGGTCCAAATACAAGGAATATCTGTCGGCATATTACCACCAAAACATAAAGAAAGCCAATGCTGATGGCGATGCAGATCATGATGGGAATGACCTGAAATCTCTAGCCCACTTGGTAGCTTCCTGCCTGTGACTTTCTTGTCCTCTCTATATCTAATCTAATAATATATATCTCTTGCTTGATATTTACCAGTTAGTTTTTGGATGAATAACCATTTGTGAAACTGTGTTCTAATAGTGTATCCAGATGGAGGGACATCTTTTGTATCTGTTGGATAAATATGCTACATTGTTCCCAAATGCTGACGAAGAGATTAGGCGAGTGAGTGGCATGGTCACAAAACATGCGCAGGAAATGGTTGGTAAAGTGGAAGCTGAATTTCCTGCTGCTGCTTTGTCTTTAAAGGTATGTCCCTGTCCCTTCCCTCTAGAAATCAGGTTAAGTTCTCTGTTTGGAGATATGTTCATTGATGTATCCATCATTGTTTGATTTCAAGTGTATCACTAAGGAGGCTGATCTGATGTGTGGCTGCATACTATTGAAGGACGCTTCATGCATCTCCTATATCAGAATGAGCAATGAAATCCGCAATCGTGCCTTAAGCTTTATGTTCTATAGAAAGACTGAACCTAAACATGTTTTTGCCATAGCCACTATGATGGTACATGCCTTTTCTCTACTGAAAGAAGCTTGGACTTAATCTTTAGTGTTGACTCTTTGATGTTTATTGGCATATTGGTGTTTCTTGCAAAATAACGTATAGGGCATCATGGAAGAGGCCAAGGTTGTGCACCAGTTTATATGGAATCTTGAGATCAAGCAAGGAAATGTGGCAAGTAGCTTTGGCAGCCGGCAAGTTACCTTGGAAGTTATGGGTGACATTGCTGATGAATGTTTTGCTGCAAAGGACTCTACAGGGTATGATCTACAGTTTTGCTCCTGTTGTGCAAATATTTTCTTATTATCATTATATGCATGTCTCTGGTGAAAATCATATTAATTGATTGTTGTTCTACTACTAGGGGCAGCACTGCTGAAGAACATATTTCAAGTGAATCTGATGTCAATAATTTTTCTGATTACCAGGGGGTAAAGACACTGTTTTTGCTCTTTTATGTTTCTCTTGTAGAACTTGTTACTTGCACTAATTCAGATTTGATGAATCTGGTTACAAGATCTGTTCTGAGATGGAAAGGGTAAAAAAAGATGACACAGTGAGAAGGAGCAACAGTGAAGAACCCATACGGGCCCAAAAGAACAAAGTGGTGGAAAAGGATGATGAGCAGGAAAGGGACAATATCAATCGAAGTACCAAGGTATTTGTTCCAATAGCCCAATATTTAGAAAGTCTTGTCGAACTTGTTGCTAAAATGTATTCAATCTTGAATTTGATGGCAAGGCTTGTTGTGAGGTGGGTAATGTACAAAGATTGATAATGGAGTGGAACAAGAACCAAAAGTTTTGTCGAAATTTTTATGCTACCTCAAGTTGTTACTCCTTTGTGTTCCTGTGATGCAATTGCTCACTAACACTCATTTTATGTTAGTTGCCAGAATTGTTCGGACGTGACAGTGATGAAGTTTTTGTTGGCCATGTGGAGGCTGACAAAGAGTCCAACAAAAAATGATGATGGGAGCACAAAATGGTTAGTTGAAAGGCGTATGACATGCAGCTAAGTTAGCAGAAATTTTGGTTACCTGCGTACTTTAGGATCTAATATTGGTCTTGGTTAGTTCAAGTATCCTCCAGCATCTCTGGTGCAACACTATTGTTTTGTAAAGCACAGTATACCAAATACCATTGTTTAGGAAGTTCTGTCCACTTTTTTTTTTTTTCTAAACTCAGCATAAACGATCGTTCCTCGCTGAGATGTCAGTCACCCTACATGTGTTGTCTGTATGTTTCCAAGCATGCACAAGTGCAAGCCCCCTTTAGTCATGTGCTTTACAGACACATGGTTTCAGTTTTATGGACTTCTAAATTTTTCAAGTGTTTCCATTTCTGTAAGTTTGATTCCAACTGAATAGATTCTTGCAAGTTCCATTTTAAGCTACTGAGCTGAAGTTTAGGAAAAAAAAAAAAAACAAAGGTATGTTGGTAATGGATTGAAGGCTGAGTTAAATTAATAAGCATTAATTAATATAATATAATGACCCCCATCAGCCTTCCAATGCAACATTACTACAACACTACAGCTACAACAACATCCAAACAGACATGTTTACCACATCTGCAAGAAACTAATAAACATATACTAGTTTCTTGCAGTTTTGGTAAAAACGTCTGTTTGGACATTGTTGTAGTTGTAGTAATGTTGCATTGGAAGGCTGATGGGGGTCATTAATACCATGATATCTAGACACTAAGGATTTACAGAATCACAACATACATACAGGGCCTAAGCATGTATCCATCTTTTTTGTGTTGCTGTGCATTTTGTTATAGTTACAAAATATTGTGTTGTTGAGTGGTATAGACATTGCAACCCCTTATTTTTTTATCGTCTTGTTGATCCTTGTATTTACGCTAGCCCTGGCCCATTTGTATCTGCTTTTCACCTAAATTTTCACCAGATGGCATAATTGGATGTTTTTATTGCAGATTATTTTGCTGGAACTGGAATGGTGAATGCTTGGGTTTAACAATGGCCGGGAGGAAGGGTTAATGGACCAGCAAATGCAGTGATCAAAGCCTTTGTGTAATATGATCTTGATACCTTTGTTTTTTGGCTAAAAAATGTTCTTATGCTGGTTTTGCTGAACTGTACTTGCTATATATTTATTAGTCAGATATAATAGTATATAAATCATTTGAGCAATCTGTATGATCCTTGAATCGTGGTTCTCTTCCGGTATGATGTGTAAGATAAATGAGTTGGCATACATGTGTACTCAAATTTGCCTTTGTATACCAGTTCTCACTTTAATAACGCTGTAGGTGGCTAAAGATCAAAATAATTGTTTTGGCATACTTGATGTAATTGGCCGACCAGAAAAGGAGCATCAGTTTTTGTCTATCCAGATTACATTGTTCACGGGAGCACTGTTTGGTTAAGGTTTATTTAGTTGTGGTTACAAAGATTAGTTTTCCTGTCAAAAAAAAAAAAAGATTAGTTGCACGGGAGAGACCTACCCATCCTCTATTGCGCCTAGTGGGGCCTTGTTTAGATGGCTATTTTCCCTATCTAAAAGGGTGGTCTTACATAACGTAATTGGCAAGAGCAATCTAGGTCCACGATTGAAACAATATTACCATTAAAGCCCCGTTGGATTTTTTTAAGATTTAATCTATGCTAATAAATTAATATAGTCTAGATAATTTTTTAGATTTACACAAGACAACATGACATTTCACAACACGCGTACATACACTTACCCCTATGAACAAAAGTATGCAAACCCTACTCTTGAATCCAAAGGAAACTAAGCTTCGATTCTACTAGAGAACTTCATCCAAATTAAGCGAAGAGACCTCCATAATCACCGAGGCCGCAACAATTAATGTTGAGCAGAAAAGGATTAGTTCATGTTCAAGAGTGAAAGGGCTCCGCCAAAAATCTACAGCCTTTGTTCATGTTCTTTCTTGCTTGTTTCTTACAAACTTTCTTACAGGAATATCGGACAAGTTTACCAATGATACAAAAAACTTTCGGACAAAATTTGCAAAAAAAAAATTGTTCTTTTTGTTCAGAAAATCATTGTAACACCCGTGTTTTTGCATCATTTTAAAAATCACTAAAAATTTGAACTTTTCAAAATACAACTAAAACCCGATTTAATTTCCGCAAAAAAACCAAAACCCTCATTTCCGAAAACCTTGCATTTAAAACTCCACCATATAGAAAATAGGTGTCCATTGTTTGCTTGCTTGTGAACATATGGTGGCCAAGGATGCAATTCAAGATTTGGAATTATGGAATACTTTCCTCGGGATGGTATTAGGAGTCGTTGAGGACATGTTTGGAGCATAAAATGTAGGTAAAAAAGTTACTAATTACATAGTTTAGATGTACATTCATGAAAACGAATCTTTTGGCTAGTTATCCCTGGTAGGATAATATTACCACAAACAAACTAAAACATGCTAACCGTGCTTTTGGCTACAAATTTGTCATCTAAACAAGGCCCGGGTGTGAAGGGCTTTATCTCGCATCGCTATAGTTGCTGTCAATTATACGACCAGAGTTTAGAGTAGGTGTGCCCTGAAGTGCATCATACAAGTATACAACAAACATGGATCGGGGGCATGCTAGACCTTTCCAAGACAAACCTTCACGGTAGACCTTTCCAAGACAAACCTTCTATTTTATGTTGTTCTTTCTGAAACAATGAACTTTATTAACTTCAAGTCTTGATACATTAAAAGAATAGAGGAATTAGTGCTATGATTAGCATATACTCCGTATATGTTTTTTTTGAGAGGTGATTAGCATATATACGTAGTAGTACCGAATTCAGTCTCCAGTGTCTAATTGGGCAGCCAAACAGGCCCACGCCGCCCCCACCCAGCCGTTCGGGCCTGAGCCTCGTAGGCCCGGTCCACCCACCGACGAGCTGCAGCTCCCAAGCTTCACCCCCACCCATCCACGATCTTGTGCGGTTTCAATTCCTCGCCCCGTCCGCCGCCGCCCCCGCCTGTCCGCCTCCTCTCCCTTACCGCTGCTCTGCGCCGCTGGCCGCCTCTCCGACGTGCATCCCGCCGCGCCGCCCCACGGCTTTGTGTTCCTCCGTCAGACGGCGCACTGTCCAGGCCAAGGGCACCGCTGCGACACCCCACCCTCACGCACCCCGGCGGCGCCCACCCCAACCACGGTGATGCCCTCCCGCGATGAGGAAATCTCCACCATTGTTTCTCGTCAACTCCTGGAGCGAACGACGCGGTGTTGTTTCTCCGGAGTCCGTGGCCGATGCCTGATAGGGCGACTGGGCGCTAACGCCCTAGAGGGCCAATCGACCGATCCGAGGACCACCGCCAGCCACCCGCAACTCCGCTATCGCACCATGGCAGGTGGGTTTGAAGCATCCCGCTTCTCCTCTGGCCTCCTGTTTGCTATTTACCCAAACCCTAACCTCTCTCTTGATTTGCGTTAGGTCATTATAGGAGTCGCAAGTCTGCTTGGATCTCTTGTTGCTTCACATGATCCCATCCAACACAGCAGCACAGCACCATGGTCACATTGGAGTCATCGGTCGATCTGTGATTTTCTTACATAATTTAATCTCACAGGAATATTGTGTGACTTGGACAGGATCCATGGAGGAGGTCGCAGGGCAATTGACATGCAATTGTGCACAGCTGATTTGGAGGATCTCAAGGTTAATTAGTCCACACATGCTTCATTTCATTTAAACCAGAAAACATCAAGTTTGTTCACGTCTGATTTTCGTGTCAATGATTTGTGCAGGTGCCAAAATTTTTCTTTGTTCAGTGTCCGAGGTTTACATTTATGAAAGGAATCTTTGTTTCTTATAGCATGCCCTTTAACTATAATATTTGAAAGGAATCATTGTTTCTTATAGCATCCTAGTTAATAAGATACATGTGAATTACAAAAAAAAATCAAATATGTAACTGAAACCTTTCTCATATGCTTGAATGGCAATGCATTTCTTGGTAACTGTAATGGTTCTAACTATACCGACACATATTGTTTTTTATCTTAACCTTAGCATAGGAGGTACAGGGGAGATTATAGATACAAAAGGGTTGGACAGTAATGTACTCAAGAACTATTGACATCTCTGTGAATAATAGCTGCTATGCTGATGTGGCGGTTAAAGGATTACATAATCACATTAATAGCGCAATTTTTCATGGTCTATTGCCATGTTTGGGGAAATGTTGCCTCTAGCATCACGCATCATGGAAGCTAGTTTTCATGCTTTTTGATTGGTTAGATGTTCAAAAGAAAATCATGTTAGGACATGCACAACCCCCAATTTGAGTTATTTGTTCTTTTTTTTATATATATAGTTGAGTGATCATTAGTGCTAGTGCTCTCTTTTGCTTGCAGTTTTCTGCAGAGCTGCACCATGTGAGGTCCTTTGTGTATCGATTTCCAGCAGCTGCTCAATTCTTGCACAAAAATAGGAGGACAACAGCACATCAGTAGCTTTGCTTTTATACATGATTCTATTTTTTGGTTAGGAAATGATGCTCGGTTAGATGCCACATTTTGTCTTGCTGTTCTGAAAGTCCACTATAGTCTTATGCGTTTGAGATCCATGTATCAGGTAATTCTGTATTTGCACTGTCTATTGTAATGTATCACACTAAAATCCGTTGGGCATTCTGGCCTCTAAAGATTGAGTGCGGACGATTCATCTATGCAGTTCAGTGCATTGAGGAAGTCCTTTTTTCTTCTTTACAATTACTCATCAAATATGGGAAGATGCACAAGCTGATTTGCTTTTTGCATTGTTGGCTCATAGTGGCCTTGGAACGAAAAAAAAACATGAGATGCTGATGGGTGGTGTGGATGCTTATAGTGTTGTCTATCCTTGGGCACCTAGTTCTTTCTTGTGTGCCATCTCATGATGACACTGCTCTCTGTCTACGCATAGGTTCATTGATGGGCACAATTTCTTTTTATTGATTTAGTTTATATTCTGTTGCCCTCCATGTTTGCGACAATTCCCATGCTGGCTAGAAAATTCTCAATTAATTTAGTCTTTAGTCTACTATTTGCTATTAGTGATATTTGTTACAATACAAGAGCATAGATAGTACAGGTGCAAAAAACATGTTTCAGATAGCTTAGGTGCAATTTTTAGTCCAAAATGAGTCATTTGCTTCTCACTTATCTAAACTGAGCCTTAAGCTCTCAAAGATGGCACAATAGGGCGTATCAGATCATGTGTATCTTCTTCTCTGGTACCTATGTCGATGTGAGTATTAGAGAGCATAGATGCATTCCATCTTTTGCTCCTTCTATGCATGTTTTTGCATCACATGAATAAATTGTTCAGTTCATATTTGCCCATCGCTTGTACCTGGGGTAGTGCGCTTGTAGTAGTAGCTAATCTGAGGCAAGTATGCAGGAAAAATGGAGCCTATAGAGTAAAAAACATAGCAAGGCCATTAGAGTAACCTCGCTTGTTATCTTGATGTTAGCACATCACTTTTTTGTGCATTGCCTCGTGATTGAATCCAATATCTTCCATGGTTCATGTGCCCTATGGCATTTGGCTTAATAATCATCAGATGGTCTCCATGCAGATATATTGTAAAAATAATTGTAAGCACTATCACACCATGCCATTAATATGAAATGTTTGCTAGTTAAAGAAGTTTTGTTCACTAAATTGTGTTCCATTTTCCTTCGCCTATGTTTGAACCGCTTTATCTCGATCCCATGTTGTCAATTGCGTGTCCAAGAGGCTGCCGATTTTTTAGGCATATATTTTACATACAAATGAAGAACTTGATAGAACCCAAATGATGATACTTTTCATTTCAAGCAAAGTACCATGCCGAATCTTGCTTTTGTCTATGGTACCTCGAGTTCTAGGATATCATTTACGTTGTTGATCCCTTGTTTTTTCCCACCACAATTGGTTCTTTGTTAGGTTAAGTATTTAGCTACTTTTTATCAAAATTTTGGGTACAAAAGCGGCTAATATGTTTGTATATTTTTTATCAATTTGAGCAAGCGATTGTTGTTCATTGTTTCTTCATGTTAGTTGTCATTTAAAGAGTAAATTGGTCTGTGAAGAAAGTCGTCGGGCCGGGCATCCACGACATCATTTTTTCCCCGGCCGCCGGATTGGTCTTTGGTTGGCTCGGATCGCATTGACTTTGTGCGCCTGCGTGATGTCCCAGCGGGCCCGGGTGCGTGGTGCCGTCGTGCCGCTGATTGGCCGTGGCCCGGTATTTGTCGTCCGTTTATTGGCCGGGCGGGGCTGGTCCCATCCGTCGGTGGCGGTTGAGAAATCTAGGTACAAAGAACGCTAGCCGCGAACGCGGGGGCTTGCCATAGGCCCGTGGCATGGTCTTCCTCTTATCTTCGATTGCATTTGTCGATCGCTCGTTCGATGGGTTTTTCTTTGGTCAATTGGTTATGGTTAGCCGGGTCCACCGGGTCGGTTGCACCCGAGAAAGTTGTATCCCTCCTCTGCTCCACCCTCTCTCTCGCCCCAATCTCCACCCTTCCTCCCGAAACTCTCTCCACGTCCCTCTTGACGCTCTCCGTCTCTTGCGCTACCTCTGGCGGCGAGCGATGGCGGCTAGGGCGGGATGAGCACGCACCGGCGCGGCGCGGTCGGCAAGCGCACCCCTCGGCGCCCGCGTGAGGGCGCCCGCGTGCGTGCGGGACGAGCATAGAGGCCACCGATGCCACGCCGCGCGAGCACGCCCCGCGCCGGCGTAGAGGATGCCGACGCTGGCGAGTTCAGCGCGAGGTCATCAGCGCCACGCAGCGCAGCAAGCCCCACGCGGTGGCGAAGGGCAAGCCGGCGGTGAGGACTCGGCACGGCGCCTAGGCGAGGCCATTCCCGGCGCGGCGCCGCGGCCCGGCGGCGGCCTCGACGCTGGTGAGCTCGCCATCCCTCCTCGGTCTTGGCGTGGATTTCTTCTTCCTCTTGGTGATTTTGGGTTGGATATTCATGGATATGGTGCTTGTGCTTTGGGGTTTCTTGATTTCGAATCTGGTATGTACGGCAGCTCCGACGAAAGGCCCTCGGCGCAGCGACCCACGGTGAGGAGGGAGGCGGTGGTGCGGTGCAACGGTGCGGTGGGGCTGCGGCGACTCCTTCCTCTCTCTCCGCCTCTCGACGCAGCGCGACACCGGGCGCGGCACGGCGCCCGGCACGGGCAGGCACCAGCAGTGGGTGCGGCGGCAACCGGCAAAAGCAGGCCTCCGGTGGTGGGCGTGGTGCGGGCCCGTGCGTGCCTTGGTTCATCGGTCTGGCGACATGGGCGTATCCCGGCGGTTGGCGCGGCCACGCACAGGCTTGGGCTGGCCTCCACGGTTGGCACGGTCGTGGGGTGAGAGCGACGTACCCCGTCCTGCCACAAAGCTCACCAGGTAGGCAGGCAGCCCCAACCTTTTCCATCTCTCCGACTCCATGGCTAGATACGGTGCTTCCATGAGTCGATTTATCCATCTTGACTAGATCTGTGAGGACAGTGGGTGCGGGAGGTATTGCTGGCCAAGGAGCGGCGGCAGTGTGGTGATGTGCCGGCTATTGGTAGGTTGTTCTCTTCGTTGCTTTCTAGCTCTGGTTCAATTGGAGAGCCTTGATGTATTTGTTTATTTTCCTTTTACATGTGCTTTCTAAAGCCTGGTGGAATCATGCCATTAGGGAGTTGCTTATGTTTCCTTGTCCCTTGTAGATTTTCCTCATTTTGATCTGAAGCTTTCTTGCGGATCTCAGGACTCCAAAACCTATAGTGCTAAATGACTCCGTCAGTGCTCAGTGCTTTCTTAGGGATCTAATTTCTGTCATTATTATCCAACTACTAGATTAGCTGTCCGTTTTTGGTTGCTATCTGCAGATGCATTGTTGTGTCATGCACAGATGTTTATCAGTGGTTTAGCAAATATATATAGTATAATGCATGGGCTGACCTCCGTCCTATTTCGAGTATGAAATGAAATGGTTCAATCCAGTATATTTTTGCACACATCATAGGATTTTGATGTGATACAGCCCTTCAGTATTGCCATTTAATTTTTCAGGACATGTGAAAGTAGCTTCAGACCACTCATTAGTTCTGATGGCTAAAGAAATTGATTGTTTGCACTTTGGAAAAGATATTCATGTATCTACTTTCTCATTTTTACTCTGCGGGAAAAGATGCTCGTGTAGAGGCCATGAACTTTGGATTCCTAGTATGTATACGGCTCACTCTTAACATAAATATTCAGAACTGACTTTGAGTTCAACTAAGTGATTATTTGTTTATCTTTGCCCAGTTTATGATTAGTGTTCTTAAAAATGTTTCTTTACCACCGAGTGATCAAGTGAACCTGTAATTCAAAATATCCTAGCCTGGTTTAGAGTGTTATTCCATCAAGTGCATGTAGGAGTTTGCATGTCTGATCCATCGGCATTTTTCTTGAAGATGCCTGTGGTAATTCTGATTTGGATTTGCTTCGCAGCGTAGGTTGTGGTCGTTTCTGTTTTTTTCATTTAGATTTGGTGATGACAGGTTCTGTACCAAATATTATGGCACCGATAGTAGTTTTGGGTGTGGTCATGGTCAGTTACTCAGTTAGATGTACTCCTTAGTGTTTGATTAGCAGAGTGTCCTTGGGTAAGTTCTAATTCTACCTGTTCTTTTGTCTATTCCCTGTTACAATAGTTAGAGCTTATGACATGGATTACTCAGCGTGTAAGTTCTACCTCTACATGTGATGTTTCTGTAACGGTTGTAAGCACATGTGATCCTTCTTGATGGCATATTTATGGTAGTATAATAGTTATGTCCGATTCTTCTTTTCCTAAACTGTATACAAGCTAAGATTATTATTGTGGCTGTTTTCTGCTTGATTTTCACAGAGACAAATCTTCTTTCTAGGCATGTTTTGAAATTGGTTTGTATCATGATGATCTATTTCTATTTGGTGCTTGATTTATAGAATTATAGCCATCAACAAAAGAATTAAGTGTTAGTAGCTTGCTGTTTTATATTCTCACACATGTTATACACAGCCACTGAAGCGTATGAGACTGGCCAAGATATTATAGCAGCAACTTCATCAAGCTATTGTCCCCAGTCCACTGCTCTGAGTCAGATCGAAGTTGGAAACTTCATTAGTGGCGCTAGAGATCAGAGGCACCTCAGAAACTAATGCCAATTTGCTACTGTGACTTTTACTATATGCAATTTGTTGTGTTGTGACATCTCAAACTACCTCCTTCGTGTTCTATCCGAAGTTTTTTTTTTTTGTAAAATTATGTGCTATTTGGATAATTACCGTCCCGGTATATATATACATACATACATATCTCTCTCGCAGCTGAACTTGCCATATTCGTTATTTGTTAACATTATTACATTCCTTGGATAAAGCACCTGGGAATTGGTTTTTGTCACAACGCAAATAAGCACCTGTTTAAAATTCTCCGTTTCAGTTGCCCATGTTTTTTGACCTATAAATGTAGCTACTAACTATAATTATTTTTCGGCATATCACAGAGGTTGCAAGCATGAGTGATAAAGAAGACTATTAGTCCGAAATGGAACGAAGAACTCAACCTTTGTGGTTCCTATTAAAATGGTATGTTCAATGTCATCTGTTCCTTTCTTTCCTAAATCTGTGCCTGTACCAAAGGCTTCAACAACATCAAATTATGGTGAGGTGCTGCTTCATCTGTTAACCATTGCACTGGCTTCTCAGCAGCAACCATGTAAGTAAGCTGTTTTACTACATGGGTATATTTTATAGCTCACTGCTAACTATTAAATACATAGTCCCATTTAGTTGACAGCCATGTAACACTTGGGTTGCAGAACGCTCCTTGTGGTGAGGCGTGGTCTTGCCTCTGCTCATGCATATGTCAACAATAAGAGTATCATAGTGTTCCTTACAAAGAGTGGTTAGGGAACAATCCTAGGATATTGAACAATTGATAAAGGAATATATAGTGTGCTATTTTTGCAATTTATTCTTATACATAGATTGAATTCCAGTTTCATCTTTAATGAACTATTTCCTTCTTTGTTTTTGCATCTGCATGTAGAGAAAGCTAACAATATAAAAAACCCTAGGGTATAAAATTGTTTACACAGGAATAATTAGGGGGAACTGTCCTTTGCTCTTTTGTGTTCTTGCCTGATTCTGTGATGCAGGGTGCTCATGACGCTTTTCATCGTGCTTGTAGGTTTGCATCGTCTAGATCTGAGGTTTGTGTGGGTGCCTTGGTCCTGAGGTCTTCAAGCTAGGCTTGTGACAGACTACATCCATTCCTTGTCTGGTACTTTTTTTTACTATATTTATGTCATATTGTGTCTCAAATATCTTCTCTGTTCTTGTGTATAGAGGAGCCCTACATGTAATGCTTGGATACTTATTGGTTCTTTCATTTCCTTCATACGATAGTTAATTTATTCAGTGTATTTATGTTCAAGGATGTTCATGGTATAGTAGATGGTTCTATCTGTAGATGATTCGATTCTTGAGGACCATGCTAGGAATCAAAGATCACAGCTTATATAATTCAATTTTGAAGTCATAGGATGGCAAAGGACTGCAAATTTCAGGTAATCCAATACCTTTGAGTTTGATTCATGGAATTGCTTGGTTATCAGCTCCCTAGCCATGCAAGATAAAAAATAGAGGCAGAGTTGTTGGAACAAAGAAAATACAAGGACTAGCTTTAGTGTTCTTCCGGTGTGAACAAAGGAAATCCAAAGTCTAATTCGTCTATATTACATAGCGTACCCTACAATTGATGTGTGTACTTTAGTGAGAGGGCCTGCTCACCTAGCAGTCTAGCAGGCACCATGGTCTCTGATTTCACAAATATGCATTGGGGGAAATATTTGGTGATAAAAGCAATGACATATTTTTCTTTCGCCATCTATTCCTCTCTTTCTAGATGATGGGTAATAGTGAGGTCTCCATCTTGCAAATCCCTTGGATGATCAGCAAGCACCGACTGCAGCTACATTAGTTCTTAGACCATGCTTGCACTGACATAACTTTTTTTTTTAAAAAAACAATTGCACTGACATAACAGGCCCTGACATTTATTTATTTTGGGTGATGTAAATAGATTGCTCCCCAGTCCGCAGCTTTAAGTCAGATCAAAGCTGGAAACTTTATTAGTGGCGTAAATATCAGAAGTTGATGCCACTTTCTTTGAGACGGATATATGATCATGTGCTACAGTGGATAGTTGTGTGCAGCATGTTCTATTATGTCTTCTCAAAAACTCTACCTCCTTTGGTGCTCTATTCCAGACTCTTTTATGTAAAATTATGTACAGTTTGGACATCCAACGTCCCGGTGTTGGACTGAGGTTTTTTGAATTCAGCTTTCTATTCCCTTCCTGTGGTGTCATGTTGTTGGTCCAGCTGTAAGCTAGATATTCAAACTCAAGATTTGTTATTAAAAAAAAGGGCAAATTTAGTACTTAAGAATCTATCAGTACTTTGGTGAATTTCACTACTTCCTTTGACATGATGCTTACATAGGAACACATTTCAGAGTCTACGTACGTATACTTCCGGTTGTGTGGCGTCATATAAAACTCCTTGCAAGATTAGGGCCTTGGCTTCTCGACAATTCCATCTCGGTTTACATATTGCAACAAACTATACAAAATTCGGCTGACTATGCGGCGCGCATGGGCGCGCGCAAATCACTAGTTGACAAAGATAGCAGCGCGGTCATGGGTGTTGACAATAATTGATGGCAGCTCTTCTACAACATCCCCACCGTTGTGCACAGTGAGCACGGACCTGAGATAGTTTGTGTACCCTTTGTTTTCTTTCTATATTGGAGTGTCATGTGCCCAGTTTTGCTTTGCAGGCATGCGTTCATGAATGGTTTTGCCAGCCATTTGTAACTTGGGCAGTGCACTTGCAGTAGTAGCGTATCAGTTAAGTGAGGTAGACATAACAAAGTGTAACAGTATCATCATAATGCCATAACTATTGCGGGATGTTTAGCACATCATTTTGCCACCATGTTACATCTATTGTTTCCCCTAAGATTTGCAAATCTGTATGGCTGTATGGCTTACTCTGTTATTAATCATGCAAGTTTGCCTATGGAACCCCAATATTTAGAATCCCGTGAAGGTTATCTGTCGGCTATAAATTGCATGTGATTTTCTGGAATTATTTAGACGGAAGCGCAAAGCTATATATTTTCAATATGCAAAGCGTATTTTAATTTTCTGGCAGGAGTTGTTAGTACTTTTTTTTGTTGCCTCTCCTACCTCAATATAAAATCTACTTTGGAAAAAATATAAATACACGTGTACTGACCGTGATTCCACGACACAGAAAATGAAAAAAAAAACGAAAAAAAACGCATCGAACTAAAAAAATGAGCCACTAGAAAGCTCGTCCAAGAAAAACAGAAAAAATAAAGCTCGTCCAAGAAAAACAGAAAAAAAAAAAAGGCCGTTCGACAACCATCGGGCGTCCGTTCACGACGCGTTGTTGGGCCGGGCCCTTACGGCGCCGGGCGTCCGATCGAAAGCGCCAGAATCGGACGAGCATTACCATAACCCTAGGCTCTCGCTGTCGCATCTCTGGCTCGCGGAAAGACGGCGGCGGCGGCGGAAAAGCGGGCGGCGACGGAAAAGGAGGGGGCGGCGGCTTCGACGGCGAAGGTAAGCCCCGGTGCAGTCCCCTCGGATACTGTGCTACTAACTTCATCTTATTATGTCAGTGGTTCCTCTTGCCCATCTTAGTATTGCAGTGATTTCTCAAACTGTCAACATTTATACTTGAGACATGATGATTTGTGATTTATTTATCTTGATGTCTACTTGTCATTTTTTCTATGCATGTGTAAAGACCATGAAAAGTCAGTTGCATCCGTGTAACAATGAAAAGTCTGGATTAGACCTAAAAATAAGTAACAGATCTGTACTGGAGCTTGGTGCTTGGTGAAAACGGACACTTAAGTAGTGGAATATATCATTTATATTGAAGATTCCAAAAAATATTCCATTAAAAACTATTGATTTCTGTCGTTGTTGATGATGATTTCAAAAATATGGATCAGGAGCTCAGCTGCAGTGGACACTCAAGCTGTGATCTTGGTGCTCGCTCACTGCCGAAGGATCATGCCGCCGAGGGTGGCTAAAAAGAAAGATTATGGTATGTCCACTCCCAGAGATGTGTTTGGGGATTTATTGTGGGATGGGTTGGGGGGCAGTGGTGAAGCTAGAGCTGAAACAATGGGAGCCTATCGCTATGAACATATTAGCCAAGTCTCAGTAATGGAAATCTTTTTTCCCCTAAAAAATAGTCAGATGGCTATTTTTAAGCTAGCTTTTTAGTTCCGGCTAATAATTAGACTTAGCTATTCGAAACATGACCTTATTTGTATGTGTACTTGTCGTCCGACCTATCTATATCTTAATTGAAAATAAATCTGCCAATATAAATCTGATGACCAATTTATATCTATCCTTGAGATAATCAACAAGCAAGTCATATTTACAAGTTCTAGGTGTTTGTTTGGAGCTTTTTGTAGCAGACAGCAAATTCTAGCCATCTAGAGATATTTTTTGTTATTGAATTTTTTTCCATTACTTTTCTTAATTGTGTTGTGGTTATTGTTTTTAACCATATAGGCAGGGAAAAAGATTACAGTCGGTTCTTTGGTTTCCAACGGAGGTTTAGAGCAGCTAGTAAAGGAGCTAATAGAGAATGTGTTGTTGATATGAGTTGGCATCGGTATCCTGATGCGTTTGGAACTAAAGTGAATTGTGTCATTGCCATTGCTACTTCCTCCGAAGTTCGAGTGCTACAAGAATACCATTACATGCCTATGAACCGGACATGGCAGATGCTGGTATACCTCAATATTATTTTTAACTATGTTACTAGAGTTTATTAGAGCTTGTTGTCTAATTTCAGTTCTTTTTCTTTAACTATGTTACTAGAGATGTCATTGGTCTGCTTGAAGAAGTCCATTCTGCTTTTTCTTAACTATCTTTCTTATATCCATACAGTTAAAAAAAGTATTTAGAAGAAGTCCATCATATCAAATGGCACCCAGAAGCAAGAATTTTAGCTATTGGTCTGCTTGATTCGAGTGGGACTGTCATCGTGGAGTTGCTAGAATGGGGTGTTACGGATATTCGTCCGAGAAGAATCAATGTAAGTAATTTAAGGAGTCTTATATGTAAGATATAATAGCAGGGTAATAGGTCTGCAGTAGTTGCAACATTATATTATTGTAAATAACAAATATTTAATTTCCATAACTAATTTGTTTTGATAGGTCACTTGCAATGCATCAGATTTTTATTCTCTCGATTGGAATTTTTATGGATCAATGTTGCTGTTGGCAACACAAATCAATAATGTTGGAGTTATGATTATCGCCGAAGTTTGTAATGATAACATTATCAAAGATGATATTCAAACACAAGAAGTGAAGACTCCCTATGATGCATCTTTTTTTGTGCTCGCTTTGTGCCACAGCTGGACTACATATTTTCCATTTCAGAAACTTCTAAGACCATGCAAGTTTGGTATCAATCTGATTCCATATGGACAACAAATTCGAACATGTAAGTAAACATATTCTTTAGTGATGTTACGTGCTCACGCAACCATGCAAAAGCTGATGTAATTACTGCTAAAGAATAAACTTGTTGTGATCTTATGTTACATTGTCTTTCAAAACATCAAAATTCTTTATATTATCGTTTAGGGCTACTGGGGTTGAGGCAATGCACATTTTTAAGTAAGTTTTTTGTTTTTTTTTTTTTTTGTAACTTTCAGCCCTATTCGCACTGGCATAAATATCAGCAAGATGTGCTTCAGTAATGATGGTGACATGCTAGCTGCTATAGGGTAAAAATTGTACTCTGAGTTAATTCCTTGTTTCTGAATATTTATGTGCGAACTAAACTTGTTTTTAAAACAGGGTGAATTTGCAGGTCTGGAATTGTAGGCATACACAAGTAGATGGAGATTGTGTTAAGTTTTTCGTTAAAAAAAAAAACATTGAAACATCCGATGGCCTAAAAGAAAGGCATCCAGTCATGGCCCCACTCTTGCTGAACACTGTTCAAATGCCATCTCTTTGGACTTTTCGAGGTAGTTTAGTACTTCAGTTGTGTTTTGTCTTTTTTTTTTTAGTCTGATATTAAACTAATATTATGTAATATGTATATTTCAGGGACTCCACTATTGTTACGGGATCTTCTTTTGGATCTCTTTGTCTACATGAAGCCCTAAAATCCAAAAAAGTACTAAAATCAGTTTTTATGTTGATTCTATTTCAATTTCTAGATATTTAAATATGTTGCCCTTTTCACTTACACTTGGTGTTTTGAATCGGAGGCAATACCGCCATTATGACCTGTGATTTAGAACACTAGTTAAATTCACCTTTAGTGGCATGAAACTAACAGCTCACTATTGCATTTACAGGAAGGATTTCTTTCTGTCAGTTTTAGGTATGAACATGTGCAAGAATATGATCCTCAAGGCGAGATTGGTTGCGTGGCCATTGATCCTACGGTAAGTGCTCTCAAATTGTGGGTGAAATAAGTCATTCAAGATCAATATAGTACAAACTTCAAACTTCAACGATCCCTGATTTTCTTTGTCAAACTGTTAGGATTGAGGTTTTTAGAACACCTAGTAGACATAAAAATACTGTTAGGATTGAGGTTTTTAGAACACCTAGTAGACATGTACACGTCACAACCTGTTGCCCATTGCGAGATCGAACCGTGGGTGTGAGCAAATCAGAGAGGATAATCAGATAATCACACTTTGGCTAACGGTGGTCTCCGCTGGTGTGGCAATGGAAGGTGAACATGGGGAGAGATTTTGGAAGAGGAAACATATGTGGTGTGAGGGTAGGGGCAACCTGGGTATCACAGGTGGGCAGAAGAGATTAGGTGAAAAAAGACAGGTTTCATTCCGCTTTTGCAACGGCAGGAATGTGTAAGGTCTGGTAGGCTGAGCGTAAGGCTAGGGGTGGCCCACTGTTAAATATATGTGCCATTAAATCTAAATATAATAAACCATCTAAGGGTTCTGATAACTGCTGTGGGTAGAAGACTTTTGGTCAGCAGTTATTTTTTAGTTCTTTCACTCTTTTATAGTTTAGATTTAGATATAGAAACTTTGAACTTAATATACTGTTATTAGTATTGAGGCTTTAAGATCAATATAGTACAATATGTGCCATTAGATCTAAATATAATAAACCATCTAAGGATTCTGATAACTGTGGGTACATCGCAGTTTTTTTTTTCAATTCTTTCACTCTTATAGTTTAGATTTAGATTGAAACTTCAAACTTAATATACTGTTAGTATTGAGGCTTTAAGATCAATATCGTACAAACTTCAAACCTCTGGCAAACATCCTTCAATGCAGCTTCTCAATAAAATCTGTTGCAAGTTTATGCTTTATTTTCATATTTACAGTATGGATCCAGCCAAGTTTTTTACATAATTGGCAATAGAAAAGTTGAAATATAGAACATGGGAAATGGGCACACCCAAATGAAAGTTTCTATTTTCATTTATTTTGGTTTATTTTATTTTATGATTTTATTTTTTGAACCATGAAAAATTATATATGACCTACTAATTTCCCTTTTTTCAGGTGCGTGGGCGATCACCATCTGTTCTACCAAAAATCATTTCTGGTGGTAGTGATGGGATTGTGTGCTTGTGGTTGGTTTCTTATTTACCAACCCTTTCTGTGGTCAGAAATGAATTGTACGATATGAATTGTTATGCTCCAGAATATGAAGTTCATAAAGATGATTTTGCTTCTTGGCATGATGTCTTGTCAATTGAATCTGTTCCTGAGTATAGTGAGGAGCCACCTCAAGAAACCACACGTAAGTGCTCTACATCCGTGCTATCCTTTACTTGGGTTATTAAAGGAAACCAACCATTTGGGATGTAATCATGCTTTGCGTGTTACTTGGGTCAACCACTTGAATGAATTTTCCAGAATAATGATGTGATGTGGGTAGCAACCAGTTATTTACTCGGCATATTTAGTGTTCTATCATGCAATCATGCTTGCCTCTTTATTTGATATATACATTTCATGTGGCATTGTTGAACGAAATTTCCTTCTGATATCAATACTAAAATAAGGGGGGTAATCCTTGGTTGAGATCTTATGTCTGGACATTGTCTTTCTTCAGATTGTTGGAGGCTTTGTTGAATTTAATACATGTTACACTTTCCAAAAGGACTTGCTGTGTATGTTTGTAATCATCTATTACAATTTGGTTCAAAGATGATAAAATTGTTGCTGTAACAGGTCAGGAAAGTCCTAGATCTAATCCTGCTGTGTCTACTTCGGAAGCATCTAATCCTGTTGAGTCTACTTCACAAGCTGGGCCTACTTCGGAAGATGGAAGTTCTGTTTCTTTGTTAACTGAACTTGAAAAGTTGAGTGTGCTGAGTGATGAAAATGAACAACGCATTCAAGCTGTTGAAAGTGAGGTGGAAAACCTTAAGAAATCAGTGCAACAGCAGGGAAGTATTGTCAGGAAGCTTATAGAGTTGGTGAGACCGAGGGAATAGATGCCCATTATGAAGGTAAATACTTCAATTGCTCCATCTTTTTTAATGAAATGTCAAAAAGTTCAATTGGTGTAGAAAAAAAACTCACTGACTATTGACTTCCGGCACTATATTAGTCACAGGTTATGTTATGGTTCAGTGGTGAAAAAAATCAATGTGTGCATTTTTATAAGTATTTTGTCTCCAACTACCAATTGAATTCAAATTATTAACCCAGCTCTATTTACTCAATAAAACACGATGTTGTAGATTAGTGTGGTCAAATGCTGTTAGTTTACTTTTGAGGTACTTTTATCTTTGATTTTTATTGATTGTTATAAAAAAGGTAATTAGTAAAATTCAATATATGTAGCTACATCCTGGTTGTATACTTGTATATCAGTGGGAACAAATTCTTGTTTGATCTGTTTTCTTTCATTCATTCTTTTTAATATAAAAAACCTTGTTACATATCTTTAATTTGACCCTTTCATTGCCTTGACACAATTCATCATTCAGAGATTTAAGCTTATGTAATTAAGTTCAAACATTTGAGACATGTTTATTCTCCTGCTACCCATCTGGAATTCTGTGCTTTGGAATTCAAATACCTAATCACAACTTTATGAGGACACGCAATGGAAGGACATTATGTAGCTCAACTGGACGATTACTCCTTTTTTTTTTCTGAAAGTGCGAACTTATGATATTACTTTTGATTGGTATATTATGTTGTTATATGGACATAATAAGCTCTGAGTTTTCATTTTGTTCGCTGCACAATTTGTTTGTGTGTCCTTCTACCCTGATTGTCTCATGCTTTTTTATTATTTGTGATCTGTTAATGGAGTTGTGTGATACATATGTTAGGTTGATATTGTCATACAAGTGTGATATATTCTCTCATATGCATTTTGTGTCGTCTTTTGGTCCTGGTTGGAATTTCCAGATAAGCCAGGATAATTTTTAGTTGGGGCAGTTTTCTCTCGCTCTGATTTTAGTATTAGAAATTGATAATGAAAGTTTATGTAGTTTCACTCTAGTAAATGTTGAATTTGCTGTTGGTTTCTATAGCATTTTTCGCCACAGTTGTAACGTTTACTGTTCACCTTTATTTAATAAGTTCTTTGTAGTGACTGCATTACACCATTCAGTGATAACTACATTGTTTTTTTGTTTCTGCTAGGTTCTACAAAGGCAACCGTTACTTTGAGATCACTGCAAGTGCAAAAGTAATATGTAGCTAGTGACCCCAGTGCTGTTAAGTTTATTTGTTCTTTGAAAATTTAGTGACAATGGTGTAGTAACTGGCTTGTGCTGCGACCAGTATTGCATTTGCCCATCTGTATGGTTTGCACTGGTGGATTTGCAGAGATGTTACCATTCAACCATTTTTTGAGCTCAGTTGCCATCGATCTTGTGAGTGCTTGTCCTGTGTATGGCTTGTTTCGGCTTGACTTTGTTATGTGCCGAACCTATTCTGCTTGAACCTTGGTTATAGCCGAGATGAAGCAGGCGGGGTGCTCTGAGGTCATCGCTGGCATCACAATGAAGGATGCAGTAAACAATGGTTCTTGTGAAATGCCCGCGTTGTGGTTTAAAGTTGGCCAGCAGAAGTCACATTTCTAGAACCACTATAGATGCCTTGAACTCATTCTTGATTTGTCTAATCGACTGGAGTTAGTTGAGAAGAAGGCTTGATCTATTTAGAATAACTAGTACTACGAGCTTAGAGAATAATATCTGGTAAGCTGGCATGACGAGCTTAGCAGATCCGGTGAAATCCAGGAGACTGATGGAGGGGTGAGATTTGCGTACCATGCAAACAATGACCAGTGTCCGAGCATTAGTGCTTACGTCTAGTCTAGACATTCTAGATTGGGACCAATGTTCCCCTCCATTCCATGTAAGCTATCAGGCGAGGCCGGCGGCTGCTCCCCGTGTATGGCTTGGCACATAAACGGACACTGGTCAATGTTATCATTCACAGAAACGCTCCCCTGTGATCGCCATTGACGTTGCAGCGTTGGGCGGCCAGGGAAAATAAAGGCCGCACGGGAGCTGGTGCTTCAGCTCCTGCTGCCGGCTGCTGTTCTACTCCCGGTGAGTCCTCCCGCTTATTTCCTTGGTTTTCATTGAACGGGGAGTGAATCGTAAGCAGCATCTGGCAGATTTTCCGGAGGTTGGAGCCGACCAGCCGGCCACTGCGGTTTGCCAATTGCCATGTGGCCTGATGCTATCCTGGCACTCTCGTGGCCAGCCACAACACAGTATTCTGTTGGCATTGGGATTTGGAAGGATCTTCTCAAGGACGTTGATGCGTCAACCAAAGGAAACCATTTTATATGCTCATCATCCAACAAGGTAAGGATGATTCCAGTGCTTTGACTCGATCGTCATTTGATTGGAACGCCCCCCTTGGAAGGGACCAGACTGTCAGATGCTTCCTTTCAAGGAGTACATTAATATAGGAGTGGTACGTGTTACTATATATATTGGCCTTCTTGAATGAATCAATTCTACAAATTGGTGGAGATTTTTTTCCCTATTGATGAAAAGACGGTGAACAATGCAATTCGATCCATCTGGCACAGGTTAGTGACCTAACAGCGTGCTGCACTGATATTAAAATTAAAATGTTCAGAGTAGAGAAGATGCCACTTACACTTCTGTTAAGCTGCGGTTCGTCTTTTGTTTTTAGTTGTTGAATTTGGTGGAGGTGAGAAACTTCAGGAAGGTCCAGCATGTTCCCGAGTGGAGCTTTTCCATTACGGGTCCATGGCCAGCAAAGGTTACTTGCTCAGGAAATGTTGCATTGACTGCCTTATCATCACTAAATCAAACGTGCCAAAATACAGATACCATCTTCGTGGTGCTATTCCTCTATGCAGTCTCTTTCAAGTTTCCCCTACTACATGGACTGCTGTAGCCGCCTTCTAATGATGGGAAGACCTGATCAGATCTCATTGTCACATCAAAGATATATGCAGTGCCTAACCATCAAATCCAGTTAGCCCAAATGGTTGGTTCTGCGGTGTTCCACTTGTCGCTGTTTTCAGTAATGCGTTGAATTTTATTTTGAGAGCACATGGAAGATACAAATTAACGCCCAAAGAAATTTTGAGGCTAATAGTATCCATATCCAAATCAGATTGGTTCTCCTTGTGGCTGCAACCCTTGACCTTTCAGAATAGAGAATACAGTTGTATAAAAAGGGCTCCTTTGTTATCTTCTCCTTGTTAGATGATCAGAAACAAGGGCTCAGTTTCAGTGAGTCGGCATGGGCAACTGCAGCAGCTTTACTCTTCCAAAATGGTACATCTCTCAACTTTTTTAGTAAGGCTATCTCTGAACTTTGTAAGCGTTTCTTTTCCAATAGGCATGGTTCTTTTGCAATCCATGATTGATACACGCATAAACATCACAGGGGAAGCAAGCTACTCAACAATGGCATGATTTCGATTGATGAGGATGGAACTCATGAAGGAATAAAGACTGTCCCGATTCAGAGAGCCTGTGAATTCACCACTAACTCTGTGCTCTGCATTTCCATCATCACATGGAACATGAATAGCAAGGTACATATTTTTGTGACTCGATCCATTTCTCCTCGATGATGTTTAAGCCATTTTAAATGATGTTTTAATGCAGTTTACATTGACTTGATGTGTGTTGTATTGGTGAAGATGTCTGTGGAAGATGTAACGAAATTGGTGAGCTCCAACAGAAAGTTCGATCTGCTAGTTGTTGGGCTGCAAGAAGCACCAAAATCAGATGTTTCGCAAGTTCTGCAGGAGGCGCTGGCGGAGACACACGTGTAAGGAACTAGTAGATCTCTACTCTCGTCTCTTTCATTGAACATCTCAGAGATTTTCACAACATTCACAAAAAAATTTGATGCCCTTCAGTCTATTGGGTCAGAAGAGCATGCAGTCTCTTCAGATGCTTATTTTCGGATCAAGGAGTTCAGAGAAGTACATCAGAGGTGACTGTGAACCTTGTTTATCCTTTCTGTAACTGTTTATTATCCCAAATTTTTCTTGATTGCTTATAGTACCTACTGCATCTCTCTTCGTCAGTCAAATTAACTTGTTTATTTCTTCATTTTGGATAGAGATGAAGGTGGACAAACATGCGGTTGGAGGTTGCGGTGGTATCATTGGGAGAAAGAAAGGAGCAGTGGCCATGTACATTAACTTCAGTGGGATCCGAATGGTTTTTGTGTCCTGCCATCTTGCAGGTTAATTAATTTCAATTCTTGGTTTACGGCAGTGTCACTTGTAGTGGTGATATATCTGTTAACTTTTAACCAAATGACATTCCGAAGTAACAAGGCGTATGTAATTAAAGTGCAGCTCATGAACACAAGGTGGAGAAGAGGAACTCAGAATTCCAGCATATTTCAAACGCGCTCTTCTCCAAGTATGGCACACCATACGCCCAATCCGCCGACATAACAGTGTGGCTCGGTGATCTCAACTATAGACTAGAAGGAATAAGCTCGATACCTGCAAGGAAGATGATTGAAGAGAACCGTCAGAGTGTAAGTGCTTGTTGACACTCACTATGTTCATACTGTATCAGCGTCTCACGTTTCTAATTCTTTTGTTCTTTCGTCAGAAACTAAGAGGCAAAGACCAGCTTCTGCAAGAAGCTGAAAAGGGCGAAGTGTTCAACGGGTACTGCGAGGGGACTCTGTCGTTTAAGCCGACGTACAAATATGACGTCGGGAGTAGCATCTACGACACAAGTTATAAGGTAGTATATCTTGATTGAACTAACGTACAGATGCCAACATGCAGATATGAATATGAACCAGTGGAGGGAGGCTTCTGAAACCTGACGTTTTGTGCTTGTGATCTTCACTTGTGCAGATACGAGTGCCTTCTTGGACAGATAGGATACTATTCAAGGTTGGCCATTCTTCAGGTTTGGATGCAGTCTTGAGCTCATATGAGTCCCTCGACTGTGTTCGGAGCTCCGACCACAAGCCTGTGAAAGCGCATCTTTGTCTCAGAGTACGCAGTGATGATGGTGATGCCGACTAATGTCAGCAGTTGACATGGCAGAGATTTGAAATTGTACGGGGTGTGAAATGTGGTGTCAAAACAGTATGCCTAGGCGCAGGAGGACGGATTTTAACTTTTGACTGGCGGTTACTTCAGTACTCTGCAAATTAACATGATTTGCTAATTGAATGTTGTGGCGAGGAATTGTGATTGCTAGAGTACTTCCTCCGTTCTGTTTTGGTTTCATATAAGTGTATTATAAAAAGCTATATATATATCTAAAAAAAAAACATCTTATAATTTACCATGGAGGCAGACACTTTTCCGGACTAATATTGTTTGAGAACGTGCCATTCTTTCTTCATTTTTACCCTTTTATATTTTTTTTTCTAGTGCAACTACGGCTAAACAAAAGAAGAAGAGGCCGTAAGCACTAAGCAATAGTGACTGACCTAATAATTAATCAAGGGCAACTCGTTTACTCGCTCCGAATTAAAAAGTCGGTGCAGCTGAGGTCTCTTTTGGCGTACCGGTGCGTCAACCGTCAACCTTTTTCTTTTGCACGAAACACCTCGAGACCTATTGTATTGTTGCATTGTCACTGTGACCAAATTGGGCTCAAATTGGTATTGGATTTGTTAGAAATCAGCTCTCTCTCTGGTATTTCTTATTCACTTTTCACTGTATGGTTATACTGATCACAAAATGGTCCTCTATTTATAGGAGGGACAAGATGAATACAAACAAATGTTATAGTGTGTGAACCCTTTGCATTTTCTCATCCCGATACTCTCCATGTAGTGCATTTAATTGGCCTATTGTATTGAGAGAGTCATCATTGTACTTTTGACTCATTCATAACAGGATTAACAATATTTTCCTAGTAGTATAAATAATTTGAATTAAATATTTTCCTGCAAATAGTGTCATTCTCACTTTGTAAGAAGTTACTTTTTCAAAAAAAAAAAAAAAACTTTGACCAAATATGTATACATAATTATTAATATTTATAGTGCATAATAAATATTATTAGATTAAACGTTGAACCACTTTCTTTACAATGCATGTTTAGATCCCATAAATGCAAGTAAGAAGAGAAAACAAAATTTTTTTCTTTTTAATGTCTTGCTTGCTCTATGTGTAGTTTTGCATCAACATATATTTTTGCTATCTTTTACGTGAGTCGTTTAGGATCTATGATAGCTTGGGCAGCGGCAGAGCTTAAAGTAAAACTGAGAGAGAGGCAATCAAACTTGAAACTTGAGGTACCAATAGAGAGGGCTAGATTACCAATTTAACACTTAAATGGTGGAATCAAGCATTCTTCTTTTAATAAACATAGTTAGGGTCATAGTCACTTTAATCTACATTAACCTTCACCTCTGTGTTTTTTAAAGCACCAAGTATCACTAGAAGACGTCAAGACGATAGGTTTTTGGCTATAGAAGTAAAATATTGGGTGTGCGTGTGCATTCTCCAGGAAAGGAGACACCAAGCTTACATGTATATTTATAAAACCATAAACAGAAAGGGCTTTGGTGCAAAAACAGCCTGGCCAGCACTGCCATTGACTCTGCTAGCGACCTCTCACCCGTCTTCCCTCCTCAACCGCCCGCTCCGCCCGCTCCAAGGTCCGAGCCCAACCGGCAGCGAATTTCCTGCGCGCGCGGCGCGGCGCGGCGCAGGCAGGGCGCTCGACGGAATGCGTGCGCCAGACGTCGCCGCGCCACCTCCTCGCCAGCCCCAGCCCCACGTGGGCCTCCCCCTCCCGCTCCCACCGGCCCCGCGCCTAGGGCGGGCCGTCGACGTCGCCGCGACAGCGACAGCGACGCGGGCGAGTGACAGTGGGGTTGCAACAGAGATGTCAACCTCCAACTCGTTGTTTCTTTTTTTCCGATTTCTTCTCCCCTATTCTTCCTTTGCTGCACCTGCACCTGCACCTGCACCTTCTCGTCCATGTCACGCTTTCGTCGCTTCTTTTCTTCCTCCATCATTTCATTTCTCCCCGTTTCGTCGACCTTCTTTTCTGTCGCCTCGTCCCCGTTTCGTCTATCTGCAGCCGGTCGGCCGGCCGGCCTTTCTGCTGGAAGGAAACTAAGATTACTTATAGGATCTTTCGAAAGGGAAAACCAAGATTCCGAGAGCAAGAAGTAGGGCGATCTTTGCTGAATTCGTAGGCTCTGAATTGGTCAGTCTTCTGCTCTTCTCCTTTCACTTGAATTACATGTATTAGTTTTACTAGCTTCACCGGTACTCAAGTTAGTTTGGTAGCTCATGTCGTTTTGTGGTTGCTGAAACCGTGGGCTCTGTACTTCGATGCTTTGTGGGGACTTGGGGCTACTGCCATAATGGTTTCTTTCTGTTCTGGTGCAGGAGCTGCAAGTGTGGTGATTTCCTGATTGGGGACATAAGGTGGGGTTTGTCCCCTACTCCCCAAGTTAGCTCCACGCGGTCCCTGCTGTTCCTCCAGTCAAAATTCTGTACCCGTCGGTTCTGGGATCAACGAACTAGGCGTCAGAGTTGGGTTGGATTGTCTTGAACTCTTTGATTCTTGCTTCGTGGGAATTTTATCTGCTTCTCTCTGAATTCAAGATCCTCCATATCGTTTCCAGGCTTCCCGAGGTAAGGATAAGATAATGACGTGATCCGTTTTAATTTATTCTGCAGTCTCTTTCTCTTTTGAAGGCGTGCTTGCATTCTCTCTGCTTCTTCTTTTGGTACTGGCTACTGAACTTTGGATTTATCATACCATGACAGCTTGCTCTGATTCTCTCTACTGTTTGGTAGTCAGTGATTTCTGTAGAGCTTGAAAAAATATTTGTATATGCAGGGCTGCATGCATAGTTTTGGTTTGTGAGGTTCTCAAAGGACAATTCCATGTCTAGTAATCTGATAGACATGTTAAGCCATTTTGTTGAATTTGGATACTTTTGGTTTCAGGATCCAGACCATAAATAACTTGTATGAGCTCATGGGAAAATAAACGGCATACATATCCGTGTAGGTGATCAATTGCTGGTTTCTTCATTGTAGCTTACATAACAAGCCACTTGCCTATCTTACTCTGGTTCAAATGCAACTACGAGTCTTTATGGTAGTTTGTCCTTGAAATCTTCAGTTGTCTTTCCATTGGTCTATATATAGAGGTTGTTCTTTGGGGGTTACTAGAGTGCATTTCGCATTTTAGTATCATCATTGTAGTGGCACACAATATATCATCATTGGAGTGGCACACAAGCATATTCGTTTTTTTTATCCCGCCATTTAAAGTATTGGAGAGTGCACTACCAAGAGTGGCCCATTTCTACATACTAGCTGATAATATTCACTTTCCAAGCAAAGAGCACTTTGTAAATTTGGATACTTTTGGTTTGAGGATCCAGACCACAAATAACTTGTATGAGCTCATGGGAAAATAAACGGCATACATATCCGTGTAGGTGATCAATTGCTGGTTTCTTCATTGTAGCTTATAACAAGTCACTTGCCTATCTTACTCTTTCAAATGCAACTGCGAGTCTTTATGATAGTTTGTCCTTGAAATCTTCAGTTGTCTTTCCATTGGTCTATTGAGGTTGTTCTTTGGGGCTACTAGAGTGCATTTTGAATGGCATGCATACAGAATCATCAATATATAATCATTGTGGTGGCACACAAGCATATTTGTTTTTAAATCCCACCATTTAAAGTATTGTAGAGTGCACTACCGAGAGTGGCCCATTTCTACATACTTGAATATTCACTTTCAAAGCAAAGAGCACTCTGTAAATTGTTTAAGCACTGACAAAATTTTAGGAATGATTAATGCTAGAAACATTGTGGTATTTCCAGTAGTCTGCATCAATGCTTACCATGGGAATCCACATTACATGACTAATATGGAGATATAATTGCTATACATTTACAGAATGACAAGTTTTAAGGTGTATGGCTTATTTTATAGCCTATGAATGTGCTTGACCATTGAAAAATTCATGAGCCTTCACCTTCACCTCTGAAGTCTCTGCGTGCTATTAGCATACGGCATTGCAAAAGTAGTAATGAAGACGTGAACTGCTATACATCAGTCGATGAATTTTTTGGGGACCACACGGAATTTCTAGCTTGTGAATGTGCTTGAAGATTCTTCTACCTTCATATTTTGCTTAGCATGTGTCACTGGTGCCTCACATCATACATTCAGCAAAGCTCAATGCCTGTTTGCTGGATGTGCTTATATTTCCAAGCAGTGAATGCTTTTAGATTTCTTTTGCATTGATTCCAGTTTCAAGGCCACAGGGGATTTAGGGGAGAGGCTGGCAAGCAAAGAGCTGGTAGTGAAGGTGTGTCATGTGTGTTTGGAACAGCGTAGGCACTAATAGTGGAGATGGACTTCTGTTGGATATAGCACTAATGTTTAAGGATCAAATGCTACATAAGAAATACTAGAGTGTGATATAGACAGACCCTCAATTGCCTTCTTTAAATGTGATGAGCTCATATGCACACATTTTCTCCAAATATGATTCTCAGTGAACCTTGTTTTGCAGTGCAGGAAGAAGGATATTGTCCCTCTCCAAACTATAAACATGGGTTGGTTGAGTAAAATATTTAAAGGTTCAGTAAATAGAGTTTCAAGAGGACACTACAATGGGAACTCCCATGAAGACTATTCAACTCAGCACACTAAATCATATGTACTGCTCAGTTACAGCTTATCCTCTTAATCTTTATCTTTACTGATGCAAATTAGTTTGTTTAATTAAAACCTACTATAAGAAATAAAGAAGAGAATCATAGTGCATCTGAATGTGCCCCCCAAAAAAAAATTTTTTATTCTATCAGTTGTTCAGTGCACTTGCCGTATTTGTTTTGCTCTTTCAATTTGAAATGGGTTCTTCCCTAATGTTGATTAAAGTATATTGTTGTTATGCCTGCCTGGAAAATATTAGTGAATAACTTAACCAATCTGTGCTTGACTAATGAGGACCCACAGTACTTTTTTAATGTATATTCAGGACCCAACACGTTGCATGTTCCTCAGTCCTGAGAGGAAAGGAATAGCACTGGATGTGCTTTTTGCATACTTAATTATTTATTGCTTATTTTCTATTATTGTAATTAAAATTTACTGTAGGATGCGCATGGCAATGAGGATGAAGACATGGATCATGCTATTGCATTGTCCTTATCAGAGGAAGATCAAAGGAAGGAAAGGCCATTGGTTTGTAGTGCTCTGCCCCATCTTTACATGTTTTGACTATTTCTATTTAGGGACAAATAGATTGCATAACTAAATTTTGTGTGGTTTAGTTGTGTCTTTTAACTTGAGACTAAACTTTCAGATTGCTAAACTGTTATAAGTTGAGGGAACATTTCTGAAAGTAGCTTAGCAACCAGTGATGATATCCTCTGTGAAGCAATAATAATTCAAAACTAGTAAAACACTTTAAAAGACATCATAGTTCCATTTAAATTCAAAGGGATAGCTCTTCATTAATTTCACATGCTGGCTGCAAAATCAAATTAGCAACCTGAATATTTGAGAGAAAAAAAATAGTAACCTGAAATAGCATGCCATCTCTAGTCACCGATTAAATAGGGCATGCCTGCCTTGGCCACATATACAAGTTCAGGTACTACATATGGAATCCTCATGTTCAGGACTAAAAACAACACAGCTCATTTTTGGGCAGTTTTTTCTATAGGTATTGATTTTGTTCCCTAGTGATTACCAGAAATACCAGATAGCTGGTTTTAGATTGAAATGTTAGCTTATGTGTATAAGGTGTTTGAGGAAAAGTTCATATAAGCACAGTCAGAACTATGAATTCTAACGTTTTTTTTTTAATTATGAACCAGATACTGGGAATCATTTAGATGAAGATGAAGATGAACAGCTTGCACGGGCTCTGCAAGAAAGTATGAATGATGGACCTCCTCTTCGAATAGTCATTCAGATAATTGTTCATTAATTTGACATTATGACTGCAAAGTTAAATAAGCAACCTGAAATTTCCATTTCATCTCTTATTGCCAACTTAAATAATGCTTGTGCATGCCATGATCACATATGCAAGTTTAGGGACTAAATATGGAGTTCTCAAGTTCAGGGAGCAAAAATAACACGACTTTATTAGACAGGGTGTTCCCATAATATTAAATCTGATTGTTTAGTACTTACCAAAGAATTGCATATAGCAGTTCTTGTTTAACAAATGAGTGCTGTTGGTCAGAACCATGAATTTTAATGCTTTGTCTTATAATAATGAACCAGATACTGGTCATAGCCTCGATGAAGATGAACAGCTTGCACGGGCTCTGCAAGAAAGTATGAATGATGGATCTCCTCGTCGGGAAATTCCAGCTGAAGATGTTCACTCAGAAAGTGCTCCAGCAAATAGTTTGCCCTCATATGTTTTCCCCACAACTGGCTCGAGGTATTTCTCGTAATGGTACATTATGATGCTTCGCTAGTTGCTTCTTCCACCTTGCGTAATCCTACATTCTAATGAGAACATATTTCATTGTTTTTTACCGTTTAAAAATACTAGTAAGCATAAACACACTCTGTTTGGGGTGATGGCATTTCAGAAGAGACTTTTGATAATCATTGGAAAACCTACCCTGAAACATTAGGCATCAGATGTGTTAGACTTAGATCCCTCACATTAGCTTGTTGGTTTCTCACATCCGATGAGAAACAAGAGTTTGGATTCTAGGGCAGGGCTAGGGTTTGAGTTTGTAGAAGCAAAATTTGCTCTGGAAACATGATATGACTGCAAACTCATATATTCCAAAGGCTACCCCAGTGAGATATATATTATATAATGAGCCAGTATTCAAAGAAGGCAAGATACAGAAAGATAATATGGCTCAGAATTGTCTACATCTAATACTGTAGAATTATCTTGGCTGGATATGCAACATGGATCAGTTTGTTGGGTTATCTGAGCCTTGTTCTAGTGTGATGGAGAATCTTATTATCTGATTTTCTCTCGTTTTCTCTGATTAAGATTTTTCTTTCTGTAATTTTTGTGTATCTGGTTGCACCACTGCCTTCTGTAGGATTTGTGCTGGATGCAAAAGTCCAATTGGTCGTGGTTAGGTTTCGAGTTGTGCTTCAGGTGTTACGTGTTATTGCGATAAACCAATATCAGAGTATGAGGTATATAACAGAACATTCCTGACCTAAGATTCTTCAGCTTCATATTAACACCGTCCTTTCTTTTTGCAAGTTTGCTGTTCATGAAAACCATGCATACCACAGGCCCTGCTACAAGGAGCGTTTCCATCCTAAATATGATGTTTGCAGTAGTTTTGTAAGCACTCTTCACTTTGAATCGATAATTGAGCTTGGAAATTTAGTGGTAACTAATCCTGATTATGTTATTCTTATTGTGATGGAATTTTGGTAACCAGATTCCCACGAATAAAAATGGCCTCATTGAATACCGGGCCCATCCTTTCTGGATGCAGAAGTATTGTCCTTCCCATGAAAACGATGGCACACCTAGGTGCTGCAGTTGTGAACGAATGGAGGTGTGTTATGTTTACGTAAACTTATATATGTATATTGATGGATTTATAAAAAAAGAAAATGTTGATCCCAAATGCTATCTCAAATACTCCAACAGCTGCATTTGTGTGCCTCCTTTCAGAAATTTACCTGTGAATTTGATGAATTGTATTATCTTGTGCCACCTATAGTGCACATCTTCCTGACTTTGGCTATTCCAATGACATTTCCTTCTTTTATTGTTTTCTTGTCAACCCTAGCCAAAGGACAGTCAATACATAACATTAGATGATGGCCGGAGACTCTGCTTGGAGTGTCTGCATACTGCTATTATGGAGACCAATGAATGCCAGCCACTATACATTGATATTCAAGAATTTTATGAGGGTATGAACATGAAAGTAGAACAACAAGTTCCCTTGCTTTTGGTTGAGCGACAAGCTTTAAATGAAGCCATGGAAGCAGAGAAATCTGTAAGTGTTCTATCCTTCACTGTGTGGTATATGTTAACATATATCTAATGTACTCTCATCGATTAGGTGCACCACCTTCCTGAAACCAGAGGCCTCTGCCTATCTGAGGAGCAGATTGTCAGAACTGTATGTGATCTTAAAACATTTCCTTGTTTTGCTTAATTGCTCTAATGAATTTGTGATCTTCAAGGACACTTATGATTAAACATAAATAACTTAATAATATTATCCAGATCTTGAAAAGACCAATAATTGGACCAGGCAACAGAATCATAGATATGATCACAGGACCATACAAACTTGTTCGACGGTGTGAAGTGACTGCGATTCTTATACTGTATGGGCTGCCAAGGTGATTTTTTCTTTCATTATTTAATAAACTACAATTGATGTAGTTCCCCTTTGATGAACGTTGATTCTACTACCAATCCATCAGAACGCATGCACACTATAATTTTCATTTATTTAATTGCACGCAGGCTGCTAACTGGCTCGATTCTGGCTCATGAGATGATGCATGCTTACCTCCGACTTAAAAGGTATTCTGGTTGTGCTTGTTTATCTTCGTTTGTAGCACCCTCTTCATTCTTCGATATCATTCTATGTTCGCAGAACAGCAGTATTTACTATCTTAACACTTTTTTTTTTTGGGGGCGTAGGATACCGAACCCTGAGTCCAGAGGTTGAAGAAGGCATCTGTCAGGTTCTAGCTCATCTTTGGCTTGAGTCAGAAATCACATCAGGTTCTGCTAGCATGGCAACCACCACAGATGCGTCGTCATCATCATCATCTTCAACATCTTCCTCATCGAAAAAGGGTGCAAAGACGGAATTCGAAAAAAGACTTGGCGAGTTCTTCAAGTACCAAATTGAAACAGATTCTTCTGTGGCTTATGGAGATGGGTTTCGAGCAGATATGCGAGCCGTTGAGCGGTATGGCTTGAGAAGCACCCTTGATCATATCAAGATGACGGGGTCTTTTCCATACTGAAGTGGGTTTTCACCTCAGTTTGAATATGGGTATAGATTTTTTGAGAACTTTTGGTTCAGGTTATATACATACGAAGAGCTGAAAAGGGTATATATTTTCTACAGTAAAAGAAGTGTCAAGAAGAGGAATAAGGATTTAGCTATACTGCCCATTAAAGGAAAAGTTGTTTTTCCTTTACAATTATATATATAATTTTACGGTACACATATGAAGGGATGTGGTCTTTAGCTCGACCAACCTTGTAGAATGCTGCCACTTAATGCAAAAAAGAAATTTGAATATATATTCGTTTTTTTTTTTTGAAACCTGGGTGACTTTCATTACTCATGAGCTGAAGATTCTTCAAGAACAACCACTACCGGAAACGAGAGCTATCCCGTGAGGAAATCCTTTCCCGTGAGCGGAACAAAACGCTCACGGGATAGAGGGCTCTACCCCGTGAGCATACAAGCCCGCTCACGGGATACCAACCACTCACGGGATAGGCTCTATCCCGTGAGCAACAACTCACGCGGGGTAGAGACTCGACCTATCCCGCGAGGCCCCCAACCACGGGATAGGTAACGACCGTCACCCCTCCCCTCCGTCCCGCTCCGTTAGCCTATCCCGTGAGGCCCGCGCCCGCTCACGGGATAGGGGAGGTGGGGGCGTGGTGCCCGCCCCGGCGCCGCGGAAGCCGCACGGGGGTGGGGCCGCACGGTCGCCCTATCCCGTGAGCCTTGGCGCCCGGCTCACGGGATAGGTGGAGGTGGGGCCCGGGATGCCCGCCCGGGCGCCGCGGAAGCCGGGGGGGGGTGGGGCCGCACCGCCGCCCCCTATCCCGTGAGAGGCCTATCCCATGAGGCAAAAGGAGAGCCTCGGAAAGAGGCCTCTATCCCGTGAGTCGCCATTGTGGCTCACGGGATAGAGGAAACCCTTTTTTTTTTACTTTTGTGTTTTGGGACCCAAACTTTTTCTACATTCCCTACACATAATATGGAACTCTATGTTAAAGTTTGGTGAATTATTGACTTTATTTGGTATATTTAGAGAATTATTCTCTTTTCGTAATTTTTGAAATGATGTCAAATTTGAACTCGCAAGTGCTTGAAATTTTTGAAAAAAATAGTAGAAAATTTATAGTTCTCTTACTCAGCACATAGTAAGGCCTTGTATATAAAAAAAAGAAAGACAAATCTGGAATATCTTAATACAAAATTAGGAACGCTATTTTGTGCTCGGGTGGTTTAAAAATTATAGAAAAGCAAACCGATGTGAAAAAAAATCATGAAATTTGATATTATGTCATGATATCTTATGCCAAGGCTATGATAAAAGTTTGGAAACGTTTCGCACAAGTTGGCACATACGATGTTCACAAGCTCCAACATCTACGTAGAAGTTTCATGTTTGTTCGTAATGATCAAGTGTGTTTTCATGTGGTTGTGGCGGTCAAGTTGTGGTTTGGCTATGAAACTTTTTCTACATGCAAACAGACATCGAGAGATTGTGTCATGTGAAAGTTTGAGAATTTTCAAGATTACTTTGATAATTATTATAATTTTATGCTACAATTAGGTAAATAGAACTAGAGATAAAACCACATGAAATAATGGTCAAATTTACACTAAAGCATCACTTATGTATGGATGAGTGAATATGACAAGGTATTTTTGAAGTAAAAAGTCGATCAAAGTTTACAAATATTTTTTGGAAAAGAGAAAGGGAGGGAGAGGAAAATATTTTGAGAAAATGCCCTATCCCGTGAGCGGCTCACGGGATAGGGTGGTCGATATCCCGTGAGCATATTACTCGCTCACGGGATAGGCGTGGGACCCACCTCGGCCCGGGGCGCGGCAATTTCCCCCGCCCGTTTGTGTGTGTGTGTGGGGGGAATTTTTTCGACAGCCCTATCCCGTGAGCATATTATTCGCTCACGGGATAGGGAAGCTCTATCCCGTGAGCCGCTCACGGGATAGGTAAATCCTTTTTTTTAAAAAAAAATCGACATTTGCCTACCTTATCCACACACCACCCACACACGCACGCACTGCACACACACACACACACCACCCACACACGCACGCACCAAACACACACACGGCCGCCGCACGCGCCGCCGCCGGGCCAAGCCGCCGACCGGCCCGCCGCCGCCGCGCCGCCACGCCGCGCCCGCCGCCGCCCCCGAGCACCGCCCGGCCGCGCCCGGCCCCCCGCCCCATCCCCGCCCCCGCTGGCCGTCCCCGCCGCCCGCCCGGCCCGGCCCGCCGGCCGCCCCTGTCCGCCCGGCCCCCGCGCCCGCCCGCGGCGGCCCCCCGCCCCCCCCAAGCGAAGGAGAAGGGAGGTGGGGGAAGGAGAAGGGAGGGGGGGGGGAAGGAAGGAGGAGAAGGAGAAGGGAGGAGGAGGGAGGAGAAGGAGAAGGGGGGAGGAGGAGGAAGGAGAAGGGAGGAGGAGTTGGTGGCCGGAGGAGGAGGAAAGAGAAGGGAGAAGGAGAAGGAGAAGGGAGGAGGAGGAAGGAGAAGGGAGGAGAGGGAGGAGGAGGTGGTGGCCGGAGGAGGAAGGAGAAGGGAGGAGTGGGCACGCCGGCGTGCCTCGCCGCCGGGCAAGGCCGCACGCCTTGACCTCGCGATCGCCGCCGCCCGCACGCCGGCGGATTAGAGGGAGGAGGACCGCCCACCGTCGTCCCCAGGCCGCCGCCGTCTTCATTTTCGCAGGTATTGTAATGTGATTGTCGGCCATCGTGCCATGATGTGAATGTGGTTGTCGGCCATCGTGCCGTGATGTGAATGTGGTTGTCGGCCATCGTGCCGTTTGTTTAGTTTGCAGGTATTGGTAACCTCCCCGTGCAGGGGAGGTTCTCATCGAAATTTTCAATCGAGCCCGTATGTTTATTTTTATGCGAGAGGAGCCCTTTGGAGCGGAGCCGAGTGCCTTGCCGAGCCGGAGTGCCGTGGCGGTCTTGTTCTTCTTCCTCGTCGGCTAGCCTGACTCCACCGCGAAGGTATAACCCCTCTTTCCGTATCATGGTCGTAGTTAGATCGCGCAGCTTAGTTAGGCGTCTCCGTTCGAAGGAGATACGGTTGGAAGTATGCGCATCCCCGCATACCAATAACCGTGATCTGTTTCGAATTGTCCACGTTTTTGGACAGCAGAGGGATGCGTAGATGAGGTCGGTTTCATGCTCCATTCTGTCGATTCGAGTTTTGGTTGCATCTCTCTGTTGTTCTTCGAATACACAATCTCCCCCGTCGGGACGTGTATTCGGAGAACAGCGGGAGGTGTTTGCCAAATTCTGTCTCGGATAGGAGTGGAGCATGGAACCGACCTCATCTACGCATCCTGGGTGGGATTAGGACCTATCTTGACCTATTAGATGGTAGGATCCTTGTGTAGATGCACTTTATTCTTATATTCGCCAAGCATATGATAGAGAATGGATGACCGTGCGTGGATATACAATGGCTGAAGGAGTTTTGGAGATATTGACCCCGAGTGGATGAGGAAGAGTAGTGCTTTCGTCGACAAAGCTTTTCGAATCGCCGGAGGTGCGAGTAGGGTTTGGTGTCCATGCAAGAAATGTGCGAATCAAAAAAGGCAAAATAAGGAAGAGATGTCTAAACATCTTCCCGGATATGGATGGACGGAGGGCTATAAGCGGTGGATCTTCCATGGTGAAACCGGCGTATGAGAGACGAGGTGGTGAGACAACGCATAAATGATCTTGCTTCGACGCCGGGGTAGGAGACATGATAGATGACTTTCATGCCGGAAACTTTGGTGAAGGACTTGAAGATGAGGTGGTGGAGGAGCCGGAAGGAACCGCAAAGGCCTATTATGACATGTTGAGGCGGCACGTAAAACCCCTTCACGGCTATGTGGATGTCTCTCGACTAGATGCCATTTCACGCCTTATGGACTTGAAGGCCGGTGCAAGATGAGTCGAGACGGGTTTGACGACATGTTGTCGGTCTTGGAGACCTTGCTTCCTCGAGGTCACGACCGCCAAAGAACATGTACGAAGTCGCAGAAAGTCCTCACGGTACTTAAGATGCCATACGAGCGAGATACATGCTTGTAAGAACGGGTGCGTCTTATTTAGGAAAGACTACAAAGAGGACACACATTGTCCAAAGTGTAAATCCTCTAGGTTCATAGAGGTAGATTCCCGTGATGGTCAAAAGAGGCCGCTTGACATCCCCCGTGAAAAATCCTACGGTACCTTCCCTTCGCACCGAGGTTACAACGGATGTACATGACCGAGGAGTCCGCGAAACAGATGACATGGCACAAAGGCGGGCGTCGATACAATCCGGATAAGATGGTACACCCTTCCGATGCGAAGCATGGACCCATTTCGACCGGATTCATCCCGAGAAAGCTATGGAAGCTCGTAATGTTCGTGTTATACCGGCAAATGATGGGTTCAATCCTTATGGAATGATGGCTGCCCCATACACTTGTTGGCCTGTATTTGTTGTCCCGCTCAATCTCCCCAGGGCGTTTGCTTTCAACCGAAGAACATCCTTTTGTCTTTGATAATTCCCGGGCACCGGGAAATAAAATGGGTGTGTTCATAGAGCCTGTCATTGATGAATTGATCAAAGCTTGGAACGAAGGGTTTTGGACCTACGACCGAGAGCTTTGAGGAAAAATTTCGGGATGTACGTTTGGTACCACTACTCTGCATGATTTCTTGGCGTATGGGATATTCCCGCGGGTCGGTGTGTTCATGGCAAGTTCCTTGCCCAAAGTATGCAAGACGGCTCGAGGTTCATCCGGTTGAAGAAGGGTGGCAAGTATTCTGCGTTTGACAAGCATCGACAGGTTCCTCCCTCTTGACCATCCATTCAAGGCTAGACAAGAAGAACTTTTACTTAAAGGTCTCCAAGTTACGGACCCTCGCCGGTGATGATGACATTTGCCGAGGTACATGCTCAAGTGGATGCTCTTGTGGCTGATGAAAATGGTGTCTTTGTGGGTTATGGCGAGGATCATGCATGGACTCACAAGTCGCTTAGAGAGGCTCCCCTATCACGATGACCTTCTTCTTCCACATAACCTAGACTTAATGCATACCGAAAAGAATATCGCCGAGTATTTTTTGGAACATACATAGAAACTAGCAAGTCAAAGGACAACGTTAAGGCTAGAATTGATCTGGCAGAGTTGTGTGACAGCCCAAGCAACAAATGAAGCCTCCTAGCAATGGCAAGAGATGGAAAAAACCTAAGGCCGATTACGTGTTGAGGGCCCCAAAGGAAGGAAGTACGCTATGGTTTCAAAAGTTAATGTTCCTGCACGGGTATGCAAAGAAATCCGAGGAGGGGAGTGAACTTATCTACTATGCGAATCAATGGGCTCAAGAGTCATGACTACCACATATGGATGGAGCGGCTTCTTCCGGTGATGCTTCGAGGCTATGTCCCCGAGCATGTCCGGCATGTGATGGCAGAGTCAGCAATTTCTTTCGACGACTTTGTGCTAAAGAGTTGTCTCGGACCACACTTGAAGAAATGGAGAAAATGGCACCCTTGTGTTGGTCCGTAAGTTGGAGAAGATATTTCCGCCAGCTTCTTCGTTCGATGGTGCATTTGATTTTGCACCTTCCATATGAGGCACGGATGGGTGGCCCCGCACAGTTATTTGGGTGCTATGCTATTGAGCGAGTTCTGAAGCATGTTCGGTCGACTTGTAAAATAAGTGTAAGATTGAGGGTTCCATCGCAGAAGCTAAGCTTCGGGCAGAGGTGTCGGACTTCACAACAAAATACTATGGTCCCAAACTTCCTAGCTCAGATTATCCACGCCCTCGTTACAATCTTCAAGAAAATGAATCAACCCTCGGCCTTTTCCAAGGACAACTAGGACGTGCAAGTGGTTCGAAATGGAAGACCTTGACGGGTAAAAGAGTGGCGGAGTATCATGAATTATCTACTTACCAACCTTGACGGCGTCGCCCTTTACGCATGCGAAGTCACAACTCTAAGCACACTTGTCTTCCAAGTGGTTAATATTCTCGCATCCAACCCAATTGTCTCTCGTTGGTACAGAAATTTACACGGCACTCGCATTCACGGTGACCCCGAACCGCATGAATTGGACACCCCGCAGACAGGCCGGTAATGGACAACCCGATTTCATTTGTTGGTTCAACGGCCGTGCACGCCCAATATATGCTAATGAACGTCTCGTTTCATATGCTAACGACGGCTCATTTCATATATCATGCTTGAGCTTGCGGGCACAAACCGATCGGCATATGCACCCCGAGCTCATACAGGTTGCCAATGGCTTTTCCGCTAGGGTTAGGTCATGTACCGGTTATGACGTGAATGGATATCGCTTCCACACAATGAGCCATGAGCGTAGTCGGCCAAACCGAAAAACCACAAATACCGGAGTTTTCACTAAAGGTGATGATGGAAGTAACATCAAAGGTTATTATGGAAGGATTGAAGAAATATACGAACTCCGGTTCTCGGGTACTAAACGGGTTCATCCCCGTCGTGTTTAAGTGCCATTGGTTTGATCCCGAAATAACGAAAAGATGATGATAAACTTGGGATTGTGTTCGGATTCGACAAGATTCTTCATATGCCGGAGATGATGTCTACATTGTGGCTCAACATGCCACACAAGTTTATTATCTCCCATGGTGTTGCCAATCCGACGAGGAGCTAAAGGGTTGGGATGTTGTGCGAAGGTATTGCCACACGGTAGACTACCCGCCCCAAACAATGACGATTACCATTTTAATGCAAACACATATGAGGGAGAGTTCTTCCAGGAAGATGGGCTACAAGGTAAATTTGTGATAGACATAACCGGGCCCAACGAAATGGAAGTAGACAACGAAAAGTGTTGTTGATGATGAGGAGGACGAGGAGGTTCGAGATGCGAAGGACTTGCGGTTACTAGATAAATTACTTAAGGACCTTAGTGTTGACGTCGCTCCTCCTCCCATGGATCCCGCCAATCTTCATATGTTGGAAGAAGTAGACATGGATGATAGTGATCATGAGGATTATGATCCGATAGTGCGCATCGTGACAATGATGAGGATTATTTCTAATACATGTAATACTATGCATCTCTTAATAATTATGTTTCGTTTATTATTTTCCATTTAATACTATGCATCTCTTAATAATTATGTTCTCATTTATTGTTTTCCATTTAATTTTGCATATTCACTAATTATTTATATCTAATTGCGGTGATTCGAAAGATGCCTCCATCGAAGATCCTCAAGAAATTAGATGGGTTTGGGGCGTAAATTCAAGAACTTGGACCAGCTAGGAGGGTCCTCAAGCACTCCGCCAACACGGACACACACCGGCGGGGGGCGGGGCGGGGGGCAAGGGCAGGGGAGGCGGGCGGGTCAAGCACCACCGCCACCACCGGTGGGACGAGGAGGAGGAGGAGGAGGAGGCGGAGGCGCAGCGCAGGACCACGACCTCTCGGCGCCGCGGGACCTTGACCTCTCGGGGGTCGTGTCACTTGCGGGGCAGGTGTGTGGAGGAGGAGGAGGGTGAGGGGGATGCCGGGGAGGAGGGCGAGGCCGACAAGAGCGGCAGTGCGGGAGGGGGTACCTCTTCCTCCGCCGGCGCTAAGAGGAAACCCTACTTGCGAGGCCCCTCCGGACTCGGGACCAAAAACCTCTTCCGCACCAACGTCCCATCATTATTCCGGATCCTCCAAGGTAATTTACTTTACATCTGAGCACTACTTTCTTAATTGTTAGTATGAAAAGCATAATATGAACTAATAATTATTCTTGATCATTTGGGCAGGTCTTTTGTTGGTGAGGATGGCGCTAAGTGCCGCCTTCCCAATGGCATTCTTGGTTGTTTGGTCGGGAAGCACTACCCGCCACATCCGGACCGAGGACGGAGAAGATGTTCCGTCCACGTACTTTGGCCAAGACTTGGACTTTGAAGATAACTACGATGACCAAGGCGTAAAGTACGAAAACAAGGGACGGCGTGTGATCTGTGAGCTGTGGGTAAGTCTATGTCGCACTATAGTGTACAAATACATCGCTTCAATTTCACATTGTTTGAAATAATGACTGAATACATTGCTTCTATGTGCAGGATTACTTCAAGCTCGCTGACGGATACACTCAGGAGCAGGGGAATGAAGTGGCTGCTCGCGCCTGCTTCAAACTTGTGTCAGACATGTGGTACGAGGCACGCGGCCAGCGGCCAGGTCATACTATGCTCTATACAAGAACACAACCCTCACGAAGGAGCAAAAGATAAATCTACGATTCGACCAAAGAACAATACATGATGGTAAATACCGAAAGTTCATACTAAGTTTAATTATGCTTCAGTTGATATTCTAATATTTTCAACTTGGTGTCATGTAGGTATGTCCGAGTGGCTTTTCAAGAATGAGCGGTCCCGGGGAGCCGATGGTGGACAGGTGGGTCGGAAAAAGATTGGGCGAAGATCCGCAAAGACTACCGGGACCGGCGCGCCATGATGCCCGGTGTTTCACACCATCAAGGCAACCATAATCAAGACCTACAAAAAAGATATGTGAGTATTACCCAATTCTTATTTACGATGCGCAACTCGAATACTTCCTAACCATCCTACCTTTTTTTTTCCACAGAGAAAACACATGGCGTGTCACCGGGCACGCCGAGGCCTTCACTCTCTCCCACCAAGGCAAGTCCTCGGATCCCAACCTCATCTACAACCCCCGAGGCTCCGCGTGAAGCCTACCGCGGCGAGAGCGCCTACGATAAGGTAATCTGTTTTTATTCAAGGTACATTTATCTTTACATACTGTTCTTCTCGTGTTCTAACTTTGTGTTGAAATAGGTCACCAAGTACACCGACGTGGCGAGGAGTATTATGGAGACGGCTTCGATCCCCACGGCCACGACATTGTGGGGGACGTTTCCATGATCGGGCCGGAGGAGGGAAGAAGCACGAGGCGGTACTATGTGGGTGATAGCGCCATCAACCCGCGCACCACAAAGACCCTACCTGAACTCAAAAAGCCGCAGGGGGCCGGTGATACGCGAGCGGCCAACCACTTACTGGAAGCTACGGTCCCGGACTCGTGTAATCTGCTTTTTTTATTCAAGGTTCATTTATCTTTACATATGTCTTTCTCGATTTCTAACTTTGTGTTCAAATAGGCCCGATAGAGGAAGCGAACAGCGATCCGAGGAGGCCGAGGAAAGGGAGAGGGAGAGGGAGCGGTTCTACCGTGAGGCGGAGGCACGGAGGGCTGAGCGGCACCGTAAGAGCATGGAAGCTCTCCAACAAGATCTCGCGTGTTGGAGGCAAGATTGGTGAAGAGCCACCGCCGCCGGAGATCTTCTTCGCTCCACCACCATCGCCGGTGTACCCTCCACCACCACCACCGATCTACGGTCCACCGCTCGGCGACGGCCAACCGTCGATCTTCCCTCCACCGCATGGTGCCTCTCCCGTGAGTTTCTCAAACTAAACTCCAAAATGAAATGGTATGGTGTTTGGAATGCACCATGAGATGTGCACTTGGACATGTGGTTGCCGGCCATCGAGCCGTTGTTTTGTTGCAGGTTTTGGAAACCCCTCGTGCGGGGAGGTGTTTGCCGAAATTTCTAACTAATTATCTTGTTTTTCTTTTTTTTCAAGTCAATAGATCTACCTTTCATTTTGTCTCACAAATGCAATATCTTTGCCTACGCAAGGGGATCAATCACATGCCTCGAACCCAACTTCGAATCGGGACAATTGGGAACGAGGTGCGGCGCAACAAGGGGACTGGGGCACTTGGTGCGAGGTTGTGATGGTCTAGGCGACAAACTAGTGAGGTTGTGAACTTGAAATTGTTGGAATTGAACTTGTGAACTAGTGAGGACGACAAACTTGTGACTCGTTGGATGTTATGTAATATATGTGTCGATTTTTTGTGCCATATATATGTGTCAATTGTCCGCTGCAATAACTGTGGTTATATATGGATATATATGTGTGTCAATTTCTTTGTAACAAAAAAAAAAAAAAAAAAAAAAATAAATGGATCTATCCCGTGAGCAACTCACGGGATATCATCAAAAGGATATCCCGTGAGCATATATCACGACTCACGGGATATCGACCACAGATATCCCGTGAGCCATATGCACAGCTCACGGGATATCAACCAAAGATATCCCGTGAGCTTAGAGTATGGCTCACGGGATATCGGTGGTGGGACCCCCGCCGCCCGTGGCGTGGCGAGGGGACACCGCCGTAACGGGGCACGCCTATCCCGTGAGCTACCCCGTTAGGGGCTCACGGGATAGAGGGGTCTCAGAACGGGGTTGCCTCCGCCCCCGTTGACGCCGCGGAGGCCCCCGTTAAGTCTTGCCCGTGGCGTTATGCGCTCACGGGATAGGATATCCCCGTGAGTATAGGCACAGCTCACGGGATATCCCGCTATCCCGATGATTTCTATCCCCGTGCGGATATCCCGTGAGCAACTAACGGGATAGCCGTTCCCGTGGGTGTAAGGGCCTATCCCGTGAGGAATGGCTCACGGGATATCTCTCGATTCCGGTAGTGAACTACATCAATGTGCTCTGGAAGTGAGCTGATAATCAGCTCAATTCCTCGTCACAATTACATCCAGCAGGTGACGCCATCACCACCGTGGCGCTCCCCTCGGCCGCCTCCCGACGATGCTGCGACGCCAGCAGCAGGGCGCTGTCGTGTAGCAGGCGCCGCCATGGTGGTTGTCGTAGCCGCCTGGAACTGGAACTGGAAGCACCACCGAGTGGACGCCGCCGATCTTCAGCCGGAGCAGCATGGATAAACACCCTATGCTATGCTATGCTATGCTATGCACAGGGCCCATATATTCCATGGAACAGCCCAGGTGATAGCCTAACTCTTGTCGTGGCAAACTAGACGGCTGATCTATTACACATCCAGCAAAGTTCAGTCACAAAATTTCCATTCTGACAAAATACATCTTGTCTTGCCGCGTCGTATCAACATGGCATGGCCGTGTACTGCGCATGTTCATCACAAGTTCACAACACTACCGCACTACTCCGTACGTAGGTATTCATCAGTTGAGCAGGTCGTCCCACTTGCAGTACTGCCCGCCGGCGAGCGCCCGGTAGTAGCGGTCCCTGCAGTAGACAGGCCGGCCGTCGGCGGCCTCCGCGGCGGCCGCAGCGAGGTCGTCGTCCTGCATCACCTCCACAGGTAACCGCAGCAGCTCCTCCTTCCTGCGTATACGTGGAAGGGCGATGCAAGCATGAAGCCAAAGCTTGCCTGTAACAAGAGACCATTGCAAGAGTGTTGCATGCATGCTCACCTCAAGCTTGGCTTGGACGACGCGGCGGAGGGAGGCTGGTTCAGGGTGTGGAGGAAGTCCTCGACAGGCGCGGCGAACGCGAAGAGCGACACGGCGCCCACGAGCAGCGCGCCGGTGCCCACCAGCGTCTGCTTCAGCAGGTTGATCACCGGCTTTACCTGCAGAGATTATTCATTGGTGAGCGAGACTTGGAGAGTGTACAGAGGGACTCAATCTGTCCAGTTTTGAGGGTGGGTGCTCTTGTCTGAAATTAGGTAGAAGGAAAGGTTTTGTATTATAGTACCTTGTAAGATCCCAAAAGCCTGTCACGAGCCAACACCTGTAGCGAAATGGATGCAGAAATGTAAGCCTTTCTGCACACAACTAGTTCTAGGAGATGAGCTTCGATCAGCGAGTTTATTATATGTAAGATCTATTTGTTCAGCAACATGTGGCGGCTGTCTTAAGTGAGTTTTGTGTGATGGAAGAGAAAGGAACATTTCACTAATATATGCAAATGCAATGCAACCATACATTTGGGATCAAATGGACTACTGTCGAAAGCTCAAATATGTTTTCATGTTGGTTTACCTCTGGTGGCTTTACCCACATTTGGCCGTCGTACCATCCGGTTTCTTCATACGGTACCACTGCTGACAAGAGTCTATCACCAACATAGCTCCATCCCTGTAACACAAGTTAAGACTGGCACAGTTGAGAACTAATCCATCGGCAGATACCACCAATTCTTGATTGTTTCAGTATAATCCTGTAACTGTAGCTCTGTATTTCCATCCAAAAAAAAACTGTAGCTCTGTATGTATGACTAATAATTCCTTGTGTTTTATTCTCAGTGTCCTTACCAGATAGATCCTGAGAACCACCAATGAAACCAGAAGAAGCGTCCCAATCCCAGCTGCTAGCACAAACTTGAGTGGATCCTGCATATAGTTTGGACAGAATTGAATTTTCAAAGACGAAGAAATGGCCAAGCTAAATCACAAGGACGCATGCAAACTGACATATGGCTGGGTCCTACTTAAGCTACAACTAGTGGTTTCATTTGACTGACGTACTGAACGACAGTAGTATTACGTTTCGTGAGTCAGAGAATTAAGACGGGATATTAATTTTGATGGAAGCTACCTTTCCTGGATTGAAGCTTGCGGCTGCAATTGGAGCCGCGAGTGCAGTGAAGGTGACCAAGCACAGGCCGCCGAGGCGGAGGAAGAAGGAGCCTGGGCTCAGCTCCGCCCACGAGTAGAGGGTGCTATCCTTGAGAGCAGAGTACTCGTTCACCTACACCACCAAACAGAAAGAAATTTGCATAGTGGCCACACGATCCACGCCGCCAGCACCAACAAGCACCACAAATCAGTCCTCTTTGTTACCGGTCTTTGCTCGAAGGGGACCTGGATCTCCAGCCCGGGGTCCCAGCTCGGGCCGCCGCCGGCGAAGCCGCTACGGCTGCCGTCCGGCTCCTCCTTCAGCGCCATCACCACCGTGGCGCTCCCCTCGGCCGCCTTCCGACGATGCTGCGACGCCAGCAGCAGGGCGCTGCCGCGCAGCAGGCGCCGCCATGGTGGTTGTCGTAGCCGCCTGGAACTGGAACTGGAACTGGAAGCACCACCGAGTGCACGCCGCCGATCTTGAGCCGGAGCAGCATGGATAAACACCCTATGCTATGCTATGGATGAAGGAGGAGAGAGAGCGCCATGTAAAAATGGGTGCGCCGAGCGAGCGAGGCCGAGGCGATGTGCATCTTTTACGTGGTGCGGGAGCTTCGGCGACGGCTCGTGTGGCTGGCGCAGAATGGGGTGCACGTGGCGGGCTGGCCCGTGGCACGTTGCCTGCTCGTTTCGGCGCGCGCCGGCTCATGGCCTGCCCACCGCCTTGGCGGCTTGGCCCTGGGCCTTTGTCTCGGCCTTTTTTTTTGGCAGGCCCGCCCCACTCGGTGGTTTGGGTTTGGGCCATGTACCTCGGCTATGTACCTCGGCCTGGGCTAGAATTAGAATCCTCTAAAAACAAATATGTGCACTGGGCCAGGATTATTATATGGAAAAAGTCTACTTTCGGCCCCCAACTTTTTACGAAAGTCGATTTTGGTCATTCAACTGAAAGCCCGGACAAAGCGGGCCCCTCAACTTTTCAAACCGTGCAGATTTCGTCCCTCGGCGGGGTTGGGACGGTGGTTTCGCTACAGTAATTCCGGTTTTTGCTACAGTGACCGTGGTTTCGTTTTTTCCCTTTTCTTATTTATTTAATTTGAATCTTTCAAAAATCATAGTAAATCACAGAAAAATCATAAAATAGAAAATCTAATTTCGTTGGACTCCACATAAGTAGAGCTACATAATGAATATATAATATGGTATACTTTAATATAAAATTTTTTCTATGAAGGTTTTGCCTTTTTCTTTTTATTTATTTAAATTTAATATTTAAAAAAATCATAATAAATTATAAAAAATCATAAAATTGAAAAACCAATTTTGCTAGACTCCACATGAGCATATTTACACAATAAAGATATATAGGTGTACTATTTAATTTATTGGCCAGGATTCATCAATCGGGTTCACACTACACAGACGACGCGTCGCAGGATCAAAGACAAAGAAACCTAGCTAACCTAACCCAGTTTAAAGAGCCACGGTAATTCACGTCTTTGTGTTATCAAGACCTTATGTGGAGTCCAACAAAATTGAATTTTTTATTTTATAATTTTTCTGTAATTTACTATGATTTTTTTTAAAGATTGAAGTGAAATAAATAAAAAAGAAAAAGGCAAAACCTTCTAGCAAAAACTTTATACTAAAGTATACCATATCATATATTCATTGCGTAGCTCTACTCATGTGGAGTCCAACAAAATTGATTTTCTATTTTATAAATTTTTTCTGTGATTTACTATGATTTTTGAAAGATTCAAATTTAAATAAATAAGAAAAGAGAAAAACGAAACCACAGTCACTGTAGCAAAACCGAGTTACCGTAGTTTAAACCACCGCCTAAAACCGCCGAGGGACGAAAATCGCATGGTTTGAAAAATTGAGGGACCCGCTTTGTCCTGGGTTTTGAAGTTGAGGGACCAAAATCGACTTTCGCAAAAAGTTGAGACTTTTTCCTTATTATATAGTACAGTATCTATTATTTTAGCATTTGCTTCTAAAAAGCCCCTTAGAAAAAATTTGCTTCTAAAAAAACAGTACTATAGCATTTAATGAACAATCACCCCTCAAGGCCCTAAAAAATACCACAAGATAACACAAAAGAATAAAAAATAATAATCCTAATAATGTGTTAATAAATAAATTATCCACCACTGTCGTTGCACAAACAATAACCAAAATATCCTTGTATTTATTTATCTATTATTACAAATGTGTGTCATTATTCAAAAAATAAATCGAGCTCCTTTGTTGCGCTTTACATGCATTTGCGAGATTAAAGTTGGAATTCCAAATGGTCTTTATAAGCAAAATATCATATAGAAAAGGACAAACGGAAAGATCGTTTGATTTGATACGAGACCACCAGCCAATGGCCTACGGGTGATAAAATTAGTTAATCTAATTTTCTCCCTCAAAAAAGTATGTACTATATGAATAAAACGCAGCCGTGTCCAAAATCCACTAAAATGAATAGTAATCAGTCAAACTCTATGATATAGTCAAGGCACCGCTCTGCCTCAGCAACGACGACATTTTTTTTTAAAAAAAAAAAATACCGGTTACCTGGCTTGCATTAATAAGGGAAGCATAACATTCAGTTTACAGGTGCGAGGTGCGCATCCCCGCACTGCCTAAACAGTTTTGGGGCGTGAAAGAAATAACTGACTACTCGCTAGAGGTTATTACAACATTTGAATTTGAAGTTTTAAAAGCTTTGCAACCCGCCCAGGACCACTGAGAAACCTCATTTTTTATCTCCAAGAATAGAGAGAGGACCGGTGTCCTGTCTTCTCTGAAAACTACTGCCTGCATTCCGCCTCCTCCAAATAGTCCAGAATGTCAAGATCGCCATGGAGTGGGCCTTTTTACCACCGTTGTTCAGTATGTGTTCAAAACAAAAGATAAGGTCCATGTTGTTTGACAGCAGTGGTGGCTGTAAACCTGGGCATAGACTCCAATCAGCTACAAGCTGCCATACTTGGCGCGAGTATGGGCACTCAAAAAGGAGATGCAGCGCCGTTTCGAGGTTCCTCTCACACAAAGCACAGAAGTAGTTGTTTGGCCATTGACGCGCTTGGAGCCTTAGCCGTTGTCCACAGCCTGTTTTGGAGTAGCAGCCGCAGCCATAAGAAAACTTTACATTTCGGAGGTGCCCAGACATCCCAGCAGACCAATTTGGGGAAAGGAGAAAGGACTTGGCCAGCAAACTGGATCATGTATGCCGATTTTGCCGTGTATTGACCCGAGTTCTCCAAGGTCCAGATGATAGAATCCTCCTCAAGATCGCTAAGATCAGGCCTGACCTCCTCAATAGCCGTCCAGAGCTTGAGGAATTCTCTCATCACCACTGAGTTCACATCATGTCCAACATCCACAATCCATTGTATCATTCTGTAGAGCCTCTCTGACCGACCTCATTCTGTAGAGCAACGACGACACTAGCTAATCAGCGTCCCACGAAACATACCCTTCGCGAGTTGCGAGATGAGAAATTTAAGACAAGGACACGAAACAGTGCAAAGGGCAGCCTGTTGCTGCATGCCAATGAATTGGGCGATTAGCTAGTGGGCTCGCTACTTGACCGCCTTGCATGGCACCTATTTGTGCTAGCCGCCGGGATTAAACTACGGTAGCCAACCTGCCATCTGCACACCTATTTGTGCTAGCCGCCGGGAAACGTATTTTCTTCCGGCGTCTCATTAATTAGCTGATAATAAGATATGGTAGGAAGTACATGGCACGGAGGCTAAGTCGTCGGGGTACGAAGGGTATAACGTAGCTTCGCCCCTAAGTGGCTACCGTATATACATGGCTACCGTAGTTAGAGTGCTTGAGTAGCATCCAGCAGAGGTGGATTCGATTCCCCGTGAGAGCGAATTTAAACCATCTACATTATTAAAAAAGGTTGTGATTTCTCTTGTCAACTTCGGTCAAAAAAAAAAAAGATAACTATAGAAATTCATTCTCTTAATGACAAAGTGATTATTTCTTTTTATACTGCGTGTTGTCCCATTCAAGGACTCCTCCATACCAAAAAAAAAAAAAAAACCTGATGTTTAGGACAAGATTTGGGTCAAACATTGAGAATATAAATCATCAATAACTTTTACGTTGTTGAGTTTGCAAACGTGAAACCTATATGAGTAGTTTTATCCTGAAAAATACTTTCATAAAAGTATACATATATCACTCTTCGATAAATATTTTTATAATAACAAGAGGTCAAAGTTATGTTTTGGAGACCATATCACTGTTTTTAAACGTGTTTTTTTGCGTGGGAGTTTGAAGCCAGATTGCTTCTCCTAGATGGTCAAAATAAACACACGCTTCATTACTGCTAGTAGACCAAGGCCAATTAAAGGTGATTGTTAATTAAGAGTGAATTGTCAATCATCAAACTAATATGTGTGCTAACTTCAGATTGTCTTGCTGATCCCTTCTCACAAAGCCTGGCCTCACGCTAGACCGGATGGATTCCTCAGCCATAACCTACACTGGCCTTCTCCTTCTCCTGCTGGCGCCATGTCCATGCGCATCCGACGACAGGATCGTCGCCGGCAAGCCGCTCTCCCCTGGTGCCACCATCGTATCAGAGGACGGCACCTTCGCCCTGGGCTTCTTCTCCCCTACCAACAACTCAACTCCGGCCAAGCTCTACCTCGGCATCTGGTACAACGACATCCCCGAGTTCACCGTGGTGTGGGTGGCCAACCGAGAAACCCCTCTCACAAACAGCACGTCGCCTCCACCAACGCTCTCCCTGGCGGCCGACACCTCGGACCTCGTCTTGTCCGGCGCCGACGGCCGCGCTGTCTGGACAACGAACGTCACCGGTGGCATCCCAGCAAGTGGCCTCGCCGCGGTCCTTCTTAACAGCGGCGACCTCGTCATCAGGTCGCCCAACGGCACCACCCTGTGGCAGAGCTTCGAGCACCCCGCGGACACGCTGCTCCCAGGCATGAAGATCCGGATCAAGTACAGGACGCGGAGCGGCGAACAGCAGGTGTCGTGGAAGGCCCCGGCGACCCCTCGCCCGGGAGCTTCACGTTCGGCGCGGACCCGGACCGGGTCATCCAGCTCTTCCTCTGGAACGGCACCGGGACGCGTCGTCGTCCCGTGATGCGGAGCGCCCCGTGGACGGGGTACATGGTCGGCGGGCAGTACCAGTACCAGGCCAACAGCAGCCTCGTCTACGTGGTGTTCGTCAGCACCGAGGAGGAGTTGTACGTGACCTACACCCTCGCCGACGGCGCGCCGCGCACCAGGTACGTGCTCACCTACTCCGGCGAGTACCAGCTCCAGAGCTGGAACAGGAGCAGCATGGCGTGGGCCGTTCTCGGGTGTGGCCGCCGCCAACCGGCACCGGCTCGTCGTCGTGCAGCGGCCGCTACGGCCACTGCGGCCCCAACGGGTACTGCGACGACACCGAGGCCGCCGTCCCGACGTGCAGGTGCCTCGACGGCTTCGAGCCGGCGAGCGCGGATGAGTGGAGCGCCGGCACCTTCTCGCGGGGCTGCCGCCGGAGGGACAAGGACGCGCCACGGTGCGGCGACGGGTTCATGGCCTTGCCCGGGATGAAGTCGCCCGACGAGTTCGTGCGCGTCGGCAACAGGACACTGGAGGAGTGCGCCGCAGAGTGCAGCCGGAACTGCTCGTGCGTGGCGTACGCTTACGCCAATCTGCGGCTCAGCAGCAGCAGCACCGCGGCGTCGGCGGGGACGTGACGAGGTGCCTGGTGTGGGCCGGGGACCTCATCGACACGGCCAAGATGGGTGACGCCGCCATCGGCAGCGACACCCTCTATCTCCGGACTGCTGGCATGCGCGCTGGTGCGTTTTGTTTTGTTTTGTGAGCTCTGCATGCGCTCTCCATAGACTGAAGATTTGATATATGGAGCTTGCATCGACTCTGCACAGGTGAAAGAGCAAAAACCAATGCACTGAAGATTGCACTGCCTACGGTTCTGACGAGCAGTATTGTTCTACTGCTCGTAGGCATTTCACTGGCAAAATTCAGAGGTACTGTACAACTCAACTCTTCACCTTTCTCGTTAGTAGAATATCACTGTTTACAATAAATTGGATGCAGGTAAAACAGGAAATAGGAAGAGGAGCAAGAAGCTAATTTGGGGTGGTATGGGTACATCTGATGAACTTGGGGAAATAAACTCTGCCCAAGAGTTTGTGTTACCCTTTGTCAGATTTGACGACATTGTGGCAGCAACGCACAACTTCTCTGATGCATATAAGATTGGACAGGGAGGTTTCGGCAAAGTTTATATGGTAACTCTTTCATTTGGTAGTAGCTTCTTCTGAATGATTTTACCTGAATAATCACATAGAGCTGCCAGCTGTATGACAAACTGCTAGGTTTGATTGATATTTTTCTGAAGGGAATACTAGGTGGTCAGGAAGTTGCTATCAAAAGGCTAAGCAAGGACTCTGAGCAAGGAACCGAGGAATTTAGAAATGAAGTTATTCTCATAGCCAAACTGCAGCACAGAAATCTAGTTCGACTTCTAGGATGCAGTGTTGAGGGTGATGAAAAGATCTTGGTTTATGAGTATCTGCCCAACAAAAGCTTAGATGCTACCCTGTTTGGTATGTTCTTGTGACACTGTAAGAACATCTAAAAACTAAAATATATATTTAGTTTGCCTCTTTTATTTTATTCTATATGCAGATGATTCAAGAAAAATGATTCTAGATTGGCCAAAACGATTTAACATAATCAAAGGAGTTGCAAGAGGACTTCTTTATCTCCATCATGATTCAAGATTGACCATAATTCATAGGGATCTCAAAGCGGCCAATGTTTTACTAGATGTAGAGATGAGACCCAAGATAGCAGACTTTGGCATGGCAAGGATCTTTAGTGATTACCAGATAAAAGCAAACACCCAACGTGTTGTCGGAACATAGTGAGTAGCAATTCTAATACAATTATCAAACTAATATTAAGTTTGAATACGTGCAATAATTTCTACTTCTCAAATGGTCAAACAGTGGTTACATGGCTCCTGAATATGCAATGGAAGGCATTTTCTCTACCAAGTCTGATGTCTATAGCTTTGGTGTGCTAATCTTGGAGGTTATAACCGGTACAAGGAGAAGCTCCATGAATCACATCAAGGATTTTCCAAACCTTACAGCCTACGTGAGTACTATGCCTTTTGATAGTTGTAAACTAATTAAAATGTTTGTCTATTCACAATACACCTATATGAATTGACACAATCAAATTGGTTGTCTGGTGGTTTCAGGCATGGAGCATGTGGACAGAGGGGAACACAAAAGATTTAGCAGATTCATCTATTATGGATTCTTGTTTGCTAGATGAAGTTTTGCTTTGTAGTCACTTAGCACTCCTTTGCGTTCAAGAAAACCCAGATGACAGACCAATAATGTCATCTGTTGTGTACGCTTTGGACAATGGAAGCACCACCCTTCAAACCCCCAACCGGCTCGCATTCTTTGGACACAGGAACAATGAAATAGACCAACTAAAGGACGATATTCAGAACTCCATAGGTAGTTTTACCCTTACGAACATAGAGGGAAGGTGAATGATTATCTTTATTATTCTTTATGTATCGGATTTATACTCTTACAAACATAGGTAGTTTTACTCTTCACAAAGGGTCGTGTATCTAATGGTTTTGTAGATTCCATAAAACTTGGTATTTTGTAAATTCCTTCATCTTTCTTAAGGTTGATTTAAATCCTATAGCAACTAAATACAAATTTGTTGAAATATTTGAATTTTATGGAACTATAGCATATGAATATACGAGTTTTACAAATGTTTTTTTCCCGAAAGATCTGCTATCCGGCTTTCATTAATAAGGAAGAGTGTATGTATTACAAGTTTTAGGCATAAGCGATGCCCATTTATACATTGCAGTCACCTGACAGTGATTGCAGTGCCACCCCTATCCCTTTGTGTAAACTTACTTACTTATATATATGATTGATCAACTGCCAATCTAAGCCTGTGTGGTAGCCAACTACTGGCAACACCTCTTTGAAGGCTTTGTTGCCCGCACAAACCCATGTCCTTGCTTCAGCCTGGATTGCGCTGAAGATTTGGTCCGGCGACTTGACGTTCCTTTTGAAAATACGGTTGTTGCGCTCCTTCTAAAGCTCCCACAGGGTAAGCATAGTCATAGAGTGCGCTCCCTTCCTCCTCTGCAGTTTGACGCCGTTGCACAGATCCAGGAACCACAAACCCAAATCATGATTTTGAGGCGAGCTATTTGGCCGCATATACGGCACATTAATCAATCCACTCACCTTTACTCATACCGCCCTGGAGCAGCCACATTCTAGGAAGAGATGTTGAACGGTCTCCAAATTTCTTATGCACCGCTGACAGAAGTAATCGTTTGGCCATTCACTCGTACCGCCCTGGAGCAGCCACATTCTAGGAATAGATGTTTGAACGGTCTCCAAATTTTACTAATATATGCAAATGCAACCATACATTTGGGATCAAATGGAGTACTGTCGAAAGCTTCAAATATGTTTTCATGCTCGTTTACCTCTAGTGGTTTTATCCACATTTGGCCGTCGTACCATCCGGTTTCTTCATACGGTACCACTGCTGACAAGAGCCTATCACCAACATAGATCCATCCCTGTAACACAAGTTAACACTAGAACAGTTGAGAACTAATCCATCGGCAGATACCACCAATTCTTGATTGTTTCAGTATAATCCTGTAACTGTAGCTCTGTATGTATGACTAATAAGTCCTTGTGTTTTGTTCTCAGTGTCCTTACCAGATGGGTCCTACTTAAGCTAGCTCCGTAGGTTCTCTCTGATTCAGGTTAGGAGTTTCTTTTGGACTGACGACAGTAGTCTTACATTTCGTCAGAGAATTAAGCTAGACGACACAGGAGACTTTGATGGAACCTACCTTTCCTGGATTGAAGCTTGCAGCAGCAATTGGAGCCGCGAGTGCAGTGAAGGTGGGCCGAGGTCTTTGGAAGAAGGAGCCTTTTTTTTCGTGATGCCGCCAAAGGCGTGCATATTTCATTAAGCAGAAGCGAGTTTTGTTATAATAAGAGGAGAAAAACTGTAGACAAACGGTTACCGAACCCCCGGACCAACCAAACGCGTAGCTGATTACATGAAAGAGGCTTTGCGACAACAACAGAGGTACAACTCACGCCATGCCATCACCCAGCCCGGCTATGTTGAGGTTGAGCGCCGCCGGGTTGAATTCACCATTGAGCAGCACCTGGAGCACGTTCTGCTTCCTGAATGACATGTCACCCCTGAATTGCTGTATGAGGTTGGCCTCGATGTCCTTGTCAACACCGCCCTCGCTCACCTGAATCCCCATCTTCTTTAGCAGCACGATCTGGGCCTGCCGCGTAGCATTGGGCGCCCTTGGCTTGGCCGCAATGCGACCACTCCTCCTGAGGGTGTGAATGGAAACAGGTGTACGCGCACGCCTCGGCTTTGGCCGGCTACGCAAGATCGGGGTCTGGAAGAAGGAGCCTGGGCTCAGCTCCGCCCATGAGTAGAGGGTGCTATCCTTGAGAGCAGAGACTCGTTCACCTACACCACCAAACAGAAGGAAATTTGCATGGAATCGAACAGTGGCCACACGATCCACTGCAACAGTATGCACCACGAATCTGTCATCTTATCGATAAGCAGCATATGGGTCGATAGAAAACGCAGCTAGCTCGATCAAATTTGTTACCGGTCTTTGCTCGAAAGGGACTTGGATCTCCAGCCCGGGGTCCCAGCTTACCATAGAAGAATGAAAACAAAATAATCCTAATAACAGGCTCATAAATGATCTACATTGCACAAACAATAACCCAAAATATCCCTGTATTTATTTATTTATTTATCTATTATTACAAATATTTGTCATTATTCAAGAAATAAATCCAGGTCCTTTCTGAGCTCCTTTCCGGCGCAGCAACCACGACAGTGCACTCCACACGTCGGCAGGAGGCAGGCCACGGGCCGAGGCGAGTCTACGGGCGGCGCCAGGGCGTGGGGCAGCTGCCAGAGTGGCCGAGACAGTCAATCCCCCAAATGGCGTCGCTGTTCTGTTCCGGCGTTGGCTGCTGGCGGCGGGGCCGTCCGCCTCCGCGTCCAGGGACCAAGAAAAGTACTAAACAATAAGGTTGGGCATTGTTTCATTTCGTACTAGTAGTACTTGGGCACGATTTGGATAGTCGATAGGCAAGAAAACTTCTAAAACACATGTTTGTATGGTTTTTCAGTGGACTGGACTCCTTGTACATTCAAGAATTTGTCGATTCTATTTTTTCAGTGACTGGACTCCTTGTACATTCAAGAATTTGTCAATTCTATTTTTTCAGTGGATTGGACTCCTTCTACGTTCAAGAATTTGTAAATTCTATTTCGGGTGGATCATAAAGTGATATGCCACGACTGATCACTTTTTTAGTAATAAATGTCTTTATCAAAGAAACTATTACTATAAACTGTGTATTGGGGACTATATTTTTGACGAACGGTCGGGGAGCCCCGACCTTTTTTTTAATTAAATGAAAGAATGAGTACAAGTATGAATTACAAGGCAACTAGGCCCCCAAAAAAAAAAGAAACAAGAACTATACATGACTATCTCCAGGATTGAAGTGTAGCAATTCTAGCTGGCTTAGCCTTGATACAAACCAAGCTAAACTCGTACTTGAAGATTCTCTTCCATTCATCCACCTCTCGTTGACCATTCTGAAAAATAATGGCATTTCTAGTTTTCCAGATGGACTAACAGGCACAAATAACAATTTCTCTGAAAATGACACTGTTGAAGTCCACCTTGGCTTTAAGAAACATTTGTATTGGACTCAGGCTATTATCCCAGGAGATATTTAGATAGTCCCAACATTCCTTACTTGAATGGACACTGGAAGAATTGTATTGGGCACTATAATTTCGTGTGATAAATGTCTTCCATGCTAAGACTCTATGGGTAGAGTCTGGATTGAGAGTGTCCTAATCATCAAACATCCTTCTGAAGCTCCTAAACCTCAGCATATACAAGCAGCATGACGCGAGTTGCGAGACGAGAAATTACTCCATCCGTTTCAGAAAACATACAATTCTCACACCCCGAGGAGTTTTATTCATTTGTTGTGTATTTTGAGTATATAATAAAAAACAACCATAATGACAACGACCAAACATGGTTACTGTATCTGTTCTTTTTTTCTAATTTTCGTATCTGTTCTGTTAGTTACACGAACTTGCTTTTTTTTAAACGGTTTATTACATTGTTCTCCTACACCGGGACCCACGCCGTGAGAGAAGGTAAAGCGACTCTCCGGCGACTCAGCGCCGCCGCTATCCATCGCCGCCCCCCCCCACCCACCCACCCACCTTCCCACGCCGCTACCCGCCCCTCCCCTTCTTGGCACCTCCCGCTTCCCCGGCCCCGGATCTCAGCTCTTGCGCTCTATCGCGGCCGAAATACCCCGGATCTCAGGCCCGCCGGATCGGGCCTCCCCGCCCGCCGTCGCTGCGCCATGGAGGCGGGCTCTCTCCCAACGCCGGTCTTGGGCCGACGAGATGGAGGACGAGGAGGTCTTTAACTCTACGCTCCGCCTCGTCGAGCGGGGGGCTCCCCGTTGGTATAAATTATATGCACACAATAAAGATAAAGATATCCGCGAAGCGCCATCGGGCCGCCGATTCCGGCTAGATTGGGCCGGAATTGACACGTGTTCGTCGACCGTTGGAGCTCCCCGAGATGGCGTAGGGGCTGCGGCTTCTCGCCGGTGGCGACGAGCGCGGCAAAGACGAGCAACTAGATGGAGAGGAGGAGCCGTGGGAAGGAGGGGGCGCGGCGGCAAAGACGGGCGGGCGGGGCGCGGGGGGGGGGAGGCGGGGGCGGTGGAGGCCGAAAGTCAAGGCGATAGATATATTTTTAGTGCTTGCTTATCCCCTAGAGATTACATGCCTCTTGCTTATATAGCCCGGCTAGTGGGACTTGTAATCTAAGCAATCTCTATAAGGTTTCCTTATACGATCGAATACCTTTTACAAGCATATCCTATTTAAGTAATTTCCTAATAAGGGTCTCCCTTATAGATGAGATATCCCCTTGCACACAAAAATTCCTAAGAAAATCCTAACTTGAAGACGAAGCAAACTCGGACTCAATGAGAGGGAAGGCGGCGGCGGCAAGGGGCGCCGCCTTTGCGCTCGCGCCTGCCCTTTCGGGCCGGTGGCGGTGCGTTAGGCCCATTAACCCGCCCGGGCTGGCCCAATTCTGGATCATGACATTTCCCCACCGTTCGACGAGGCGGCGCGTCCACGTGCCGCCCAACCCACGAGGTGGTGGCGAAGGGCAGGCCGATCGGGGAAGTCACCACTCCTGGCCCGAAGTAGAAGACGAGAGGGCCGCACTTGTCGTTGTCGTCGTTGCATATGCTGGCATCCTTGTCGGCGAAGGAGAAGTCGAGGTGGAGGTCGCCGAAGTAGATGCTGAACTTGAAGCTCAGCGGGGGCTGCACGAAGGGACGTTCCGCCCATGCACGACGCATGACGGAGGCGCTGAGGGTGCCCGACAGCTCGATCATCTGGCGGGTCGGAGGAGGAGACGTGTAGGTGTAAGTCGTCGGCACTGTCACCTTTGCATGGAGCTGCCTGCAGTAGACGTGTCGAAGCGACGTAGGAGGCGACGAGGTGAAGTCGAGGAGGCAGCCGTAGAGGAGGTCGCTGGGCGTGTGGACTGGCGGCCCCAGCTGTATCTCCTTTGTCCACGGTGCGCCAACCGTGACGTTGTCGATGCGGAAGAAGACGTCGCCGTTGTTGTCGAAGAGGAGGACGGTGGCGCCCTCGACCCTTTCGTCAGGGCGTTCCTGGAGAAGAAGGATGCTCGCTGGGAACGCCTGGTCTTCGCGAGGGCGGTTGGGGAGGTGGAAGCCCACTGCTACGCCATGCAGCGGGACGTTCTCCATCAACAGGAAGTCCTGGAGAAGCTCTGAAGCAGCGGGGATGTAGTAGCGGTGGAAATACCTCACGATGCCGTAGTGGAGGCTCCGCTCTGGTGCGGTAGCCCGCAACTCGATGGTGTTGGCGATGATCCCGAGCTCCTTGTTGGTCGTGGTGCCCAAGTGCAGCTCAACAATCATGTCGATTCGCCGTCAACCCGTCGATGTCGCCCATGGCAAAGAAGAAGAAGACGCCGCTGTCCCGGCATGCGGTCAACCGGGGCAGCCGCTATGTCGCCATCGATGTCGCTGGGTAGGCGCGGCGGTCGGCCGCGGGCGGTGCGGATGCCGGGCGCCCTCGTCGCCGTTGTCCGCTCGCCGCCGTTGTAGCGGCGGGCAAGGTCGATGGCCTCCTCCATCGAACGAGGCTCGAACCACTCGAGTGTCGTGCGGGCGTCTCCGCAGGCCTCCCACGAAGAGGTTGACATGGTGGCGCTGTCCCTCGAGTTCCATGCGTAGTGCATAGTTCTCGAAGGCGTTGATGTAGTCGCCCGCCTTGCCTCTCCGGGAAGGCGGCACGTAGGCCCCCCGGCGTCGAGGTAGGCGGAGGGTGCAGTGATGGCGTAGGCGGTGAGTGAACTCGTTCCACTCGATCGGGGACTTCTTCTTGGACAGATCCATAAACCGCAGGGCAAAGCAATACCGGTGAGGTGGAAGGCGGCGTAACTCACGTAGTCGCCGGGTCGATCTCAAGTTAAGCCGGAAGAAGAGCTCCGATTTTGCGAATCCAGAGGTCGGGTCGTTGGTGCCGCCGCACTCGACGGACTTGCACGACGCGTGACGTAGCGGGGGGTGTGATGCCGCGGGTGGCACCACGGGCCTGGCGCCGCGGTGGCGCGGTCGGGTGCGCCGTGGGTGGCGCCCAGGGGGGGGGGGGGCGCGCGGTGATGCCATCTCTGCTTGGGGAGAGTCCTGCGCGGTCGCGGTGTGTCGGTGGAGAGGAGAGGGCAGCCGGTGTTGCAATGTCGCCGAGAATGACGTCGATGACGGCCGGTGCGCCACGCATAACGTCATCTTCCTCCTCGAGCTGGAGGATGGCAGTGGTCGGAGCCGTCGGCGTGGCCCATGGCGGGAGGAGGGGGGGGCCGGGGTGCGCCTGGGCCGGCCTGTGCCGGGGCGCGGTGGGCTGGGCTATCCTCTAGCGTGGTCGCCGTGACGTGCGGGGGTCCTCGAGGTGATGCGGGACGTACTCCCATGCGACGTAGGCGAAGTCTCCATGTCGTCGGGCGGCGGCCGATCCGAGCGTTAGCTTGTCGTCGAGGAGCACCTTCAGCGCCGCGGTGAACTCCTTCATCTCGAAGCCATGGGTGGTGGGAATCGCCCCGATCTACGGATACCACCTGCCGATTCCGGCTAGATTGGGTCGGAATTGACACGTGTTCGTCGGCCGTTGGAGCCCCGAGATGGCGAGGGGGCTGGCGGCTTCTCGCCGGTGGCGCACGGTGGCGACGAGCAACTAGATGGAGAGGAGGAGCCGTGGGGGAGGGGGTGGCGGGTGGGCGCGCGCCGTCTTGGCGGCGGCACGGCGCAACATGGGGCGGGCGGAAGGCGGCGCCGCGGGAGGCGGCGGCGGTGGAGGCTGAAAGTCTGAAGGCGATAGATATATTTTTATTGCTTGCTTATCCCTTAGAGATTACATGCCTCTTGCATATATAGCCCGGCTAGTGGGACTTGTAATCTAAGCAATCTCTATAATGTTTTCTTATACGATCGAATACCTTTTACAAGCATATCCTATTTATTTATTTCCTAATAAGGGTCTCCCTTATAGATGAGATATCCCCTTGCACACAAAAATTCCTAAGATAATCCTAACTTGAAGACGAAGCAAACTCGGACTCGTACGGGAGAGGGAAGGCGGGCGGCAAGGGCGGCGGTGGCAAGGGCGCCGGCCCCCTTGCGCAAGACGCGCCCGCCCCTTCTCGGCCCGCCCGTCGCGTTAGGCCCAATTAACCCGTCCCCGGCTGGCCCAATTCTGGATCATGACACGCACAGATAGAAATACTGTTGTAGCACTTCACCAAAAGATGAACTCCCGGTTTTAAAATATCGAACCCAAAGGAACAATAGGTGAATAAAACTAGGGTTTACCCAATCCACTTCACAATCAAAAGTACTTAAGAAACTAGCTAGAATTAGGAGACAACACTGGCTTCTTGTTCTAATCTCGATAAACTCCAGTTTATTTATTCTATCGTGGACGCTAATGCTTAATAAAGTAAGACAAAATTACTCTACTAAGAACAGACAAAACCTACCGTTCACTTCTTGGCGGGAAGTGGGCTACAGAGGATTCAATAAAGCTACAAAAGTCACCTTTATGATACTACTACTGATTCCAAGGCAAAAAGAGGCATTCACAGATAACTCTAGTCTAAGCACCGGCGCCTACACTAGACATTATCCCTCTAATTAAGAGCAACCAACATCAAAGTACTCAAAAAGAGTTGCAAACTTGAAGAATAGCAGCCGGTTTTGATGTTGTAGCCCCTCCAAAAGATGTTTGCGGCTTGTTCGATGGTAGAGGTGGCTGTAAGTGGATGCCTTGGAAGGAACGATGGTCATGAGCGTGGAGTGTATGTGTTGCTGGTCTTGTACTTACCCCGCTTTTTCACGCCCTTCCAATTCCTTCTCTGTAAGCATAGCAGGTATCAAAAAAAACTGGTTGACATTATTAAATTCTTTATAATCAATAATATCCACGAATTTCTCGTCTCAACCCCGAATAAAATAAAAAAATAGAATCCTCGGGTCTAAAGATCTCTAGTTTGGTTTTGGATAATTGATGACATCCTAGGACTAATCTCTCTATGCTAAGTGTTTGATTAGTTGGTGATTGGTCAAACCAAGTGTGGTGCATGGTGGTCATGGTGGATGGATCGCGGTGATCCAAAAGATGATCAAGTGCTCAACTTAGAGTGGTTCGAGGATCAAAATGGGCTCAAGGCAAAGGTATATCCATAGGGCCATTTTAATTTTGCACTCAAGACACCATAGAGTGTGTGAGTGACTTAGGATCGATAAGCCGTACTATAAAGAGGGGAAAACCTCGGGAACATCGATCCTCATGTGCCTCTAGGTTCAACAATCATATGCATGCATTCTAACCTAGAGAGCTAACATGTCCTTCGAAATTGATTGTGAAAATGCTAACACACGAGCACATGGTGATGTACACGTGGTGGTGTTGGCACATTTACGAAGGATGTGATGATTGTGAAATTGCTAACACACGAGCACATTCGGCTTGAGAAAATGAAATGCATATTTTCTATTGCGCCGGATGCAAGTTGGTGATGAAAACATGCAATCTCTGGAGCTCTAGTTGGTATACTTGTTGAGTAGCATGGTGGAGAAGTTGGCGACAAACAAACGACGACATTTCACAGGAATCCAGCGACCAGACGCTGGACCGGACCCTGGACCCCCTGACCGGAGCGTCCGGTCGGCCAGAGTCCGGTCGATTCCAGAGAGCTCCGAAAATCAGTGTTTCGGCGACCGGAGCGTCCATTCACTTTGACCGGATGCTGGCTGAGGCCTGTCTGCGCGTGGGCCCGTGGGTTTTGTCTTCTGTGACCGGAGCATCCGATCACCTTGCAGAGGTTGGGTTTTGGCCCCCAACGGATCTTTTTCAATGTGTGGCATATATATACTTGGTGGCCGTCCCTTAGCTCGCCCTCTTGGTCATTTGAATCATTTCTAACACCCTTTGAGCTGAGCAAACATCTCCCCACTCTCCTCTTTTTCTTGTGAGCACATTCTTGAGAGATTGGGTGAGAATCAAGTGCATTGCTTTGTGAGTTGCATTTAGAGGCACTTGAGGGTCGTCGTTGCCAGTGGATTTCTTGTTGCTCTTGGAGAGCACCGATCCTAGCTGGCTTGACAATTGGTGGAGGCATTGGCAAGAGTTGGAGATTGTTCTTGGCCACCTCCGGTTGATTTGGAAGAGGTTCGGTGCATCCTCGTCGGAGCGACGAATTGCAACCTTAATACATTGCTCGTGTCATTGAGTACCCCTCATTTTCTTGGGTGCAATTAGCCTTGTGATTGGCTAGGAGTGAGCTCCACCTTACCCCACACGTGAGACGGTCGACACAACAGAGACGTAGCTTGAGGGTGCTCAAATGAACTTCAGGGTAAATCTTGTGTCTCTCCATTATGTGATTGTTGTCTCTCGGTGATTGGATTCATCTTGATCATATTGTGGTATCATCTCCGGTGCTTGGGTGACTCACCTCGACACGTCGGTATAACACCTCCTCTCAACCTAGCATTTACTTTGACATATATATTGTGCTTGTGTAGACTTGCTAGTTGAATAGGTTGCCTAGAATTGTTAGTGTAATCTATCTTGTTCACCTAGTTAGTGAGGTAGAGGCATAGCCTTTGAGTGATCTAGAGACCATAGCAACTAGAAATGTGATTAGGAGGCTTGCTGACAAGTAGAGCTAGAGCAAACGCATTTATCACTTTTTGTTGTTCTATCAAGTTTGTCTAGTGCTTTGTAAAAATTTTTATTAGGCTATTCACCCCCCTCTAGCCATTTAGGACCTTTCAGGGTCCCTAAACTAAGCTACAGCGCATCAAACCCTTTTGATGCTCCCCATAGTAATCCTGCACAGACTTATCTCCTTGTTCTAAATGCATCAATTTATTACACAGATCTCTATGGTAAGATGAGGGAACAAATCTATCACGCATAGCAACCTTAAGCTCGTCCCATGAACGAGGTGTATTACCATCAGCAGCTAAAGTAGTCCACCAAATAATAGCAAAATCTTTAAACTCACTGGTGGCTTGTCTAATTCTATGTTCTTCGAGTACTTGGTGAGAACTAATTTTGTTCTACTGTCATCTCCCAATCAAGATATGCCTCAACATCATAATGTCCATCAAAAGAAGGTATAGTAAACTTAACCTTAGCATAAGGATCATCGGGAGTTCAATTACGGTTACCACGATGGTGGTGGTGTTGCCCACCCATACCTTTGGTGTTGTTGTCAAGTCGACGTCTGAGTTTGTTTTGCATTGTCGCCTGAACATCAAGAATACCGCCGGCATCATACACCTCAAGATCATCATCATTGCCGCCATTCGATTCGTTGTCGGGGAGTTGGAGCAGGACGAACTTCAAAAGTAGTGTTGGTATTCCTAACGTCACTATAACAATAGGTGGAATTAATCTCACCTAAGGCCATATGCCGCCAGGAGCACTCAGTGTGGTTTCATCTCTTAGCACTACCGTAGGCTAGGTTGCCATCCCCAGTAGCAATGCTAGGAAATGCATATATGATACTTGTAATGTGTTGTTTGCAAAATCTAAGAAAAAATATAAAAAGATCTATCCGCAAGCGCACAGATAAAATTACCACTTGTAGCACACCACAGGGAGGAAAACTGAAGTTGGGCTGATATACAATTGATAGGTGACATACTTATGAGAGAATCTATCACTAGTGCTAACTTTAGCAGGGTGTTGGTAAAAGTTATCCCACAGAAATATAAATGTATAATCCACAAGCGAACAGATACTGGTGAGCACTTCAGCCGGGAGAGGGTTTTAAATATCGAATCCATAGGGAGAATGGTGTGAGAATAGTGAGACTAAACTAAATCCCCGAGACTGTAGAAAGGTCTGGAGAATAAAAAGGTTGAGAAGATGTCTATGGTTGTCTAGTTTATATTCTTGTAAGGCTTGAAGATATTTCTTAATGGGGACGTACTCAAAGGAAAGCGGGGACGAAACGTGCAATCCTCCAGTAACAAGGTCCTACTTGGCCTATCCAACGGGATGTGGACTCCAAAGGAATCAATGGTACTGTCACTACCATGAACTACCACGCTCCGGAAGGTAGGGTGTATTTACGAGCTATCTAGTCCAAACACTGCGCTTGCACTAGGGGTAGCAACTTCAACTCAAGAGTGACAAGAATTGAAATACTCTAATAGAGAGTCGTAAACCGAAAGAAAATATAGACAAGTGACTTACTTAAATATAAGGTTGATCCACCAAAGAAGTCTCAAGATCAAGTGCAACAAAGCCTTTGATCCTAGAGGTACAAGCGTAGAGGAGTCACCGACAGATCCGGTACTTCCCCTTCTTCTCCTCTACTCACTCTTTATCTCTCAAGAATAGATCTAGTCACACTCGTGGGGTACTAAGATCTAATCTCTCAACTCTCTAACTATCTCTCTCAACTTGATCTCAGCTCTTCTTCTAATTAGAGAGGTATGGCTCTAGCTGTTGATCAGAGTCGAGTCTGATGAATAATGATTTTCATACTCAGCCAAGAGGTAGGGGTCATCCTTATATAGCCATGGTCGATGAATATGGACCCTTGGATCAAACCGACCTTCAATAACGGTATAGATACAACCTCAATGTCGGTTTGAAACCGACCTAAGAAGATGAGGCCGACAGGTGGGTCCCACCTGGCGGTCGCCGAGGGTTTTCCTGGCAGTCGCCAGGGTCCTGTGGCACAACTGTGTCAGATTTCTCCTGGTGTCTTCTAGAATGTTTTGATTCACTTTTTGGATTGAAATTCATCACTGACTAATCTCCTTATCATATGGGGTGTATTCTCTGAGTTTTACCGGCATTTACCTGTTAAGTCCCTAAAAAGATATAATTCACCAAAACTTGTGGAACTATATTAGTAAAGCCCCTAATCTATGTATATATTCATTTTATACCCTTATTATAGGTTTGCTTTAAGAGGTGTCAACACAGGGGTAAGCCAATAATGATAAGATATGATATTGACAAATAAAGGCAGAAGCATCACACACAGAGATAGGAATAACTACTAAAAGTTAGACTTAACGTTGGACTACTTAAGAGACAAAATTATTGTGGAGCATTAAATCTACTAAGTCATTATATCTACTCCAAGGCATACATTATCATATATAGCATAATAAACTCTAGATCATGTATCTGGAAGACTATCAAGGATAATCAAGAGCGAAACAAGATATTCCTCATAATCATTATCCACTTGGCTTATAGACGGAGGGTGGACTCCAAAGGACTGTCACTCCCGCGATCTACCACACGACCCGGAATATAAGGTGCACTCGTAGGTAAATCATATATAAGCACCATGCTTACATAATTATTTCTACCACCTAACCCACTCGAGAATTGAATTAGGCTTTCTACGAATAGATACGTGAATCTATCATAAATCATGACTATATCAAATATACTATTAGAATAAAGTAAGAACATAGCAAAGCAAGACATAATATTATAATAGAACAAAGTCATAGATACAAGATAATATCCGTACCGTGGGACTTGAAGATCTGGAACTCGAGTTGGCACACCAGGCTCTACTTGAATCTGACTTGCTAATCAACTAGACGAACTAGAACTAGATGAACTAGAACTAGACAAGTAGCTAACCTAATCTCTGGTGGAGATACTCTCTTCTACTTCTACCTGACTTGGCTGATATTGAATTGCAATGAATTACAATGAAATAGGGTTTCTCACCCTGGGGGTAAGGGGTCTGCTTATATAGCCCTTGGCGATGAACGACAACCCTTGGATCAAACCGACCTTGAGCAATGGTATAGATACAACCTCAATGTCGGTTAGAAACCGACCTCCAAAGGTGAGGCTGACAGGTGGGCCCAACATGGCGATTGCCAGGAATAGGGACGGCGATCGCCGGGAATCTACGGCGATCGGTGACTCTATGTCCTGGTGAGTTCTCCTTCCTCCTGGTGTCTTCTAGAATATTTTAGTCCACTTTTCGGGTTGAGTTGCCTCACGGTCAAGTCTTGTCATCGTATGTGATGCAAACTATTGGGCTTTTCACTGTTCTTATCCGCATTTATCTGTTAAGTCCCTGAAAATATATAAATCACCAAAACTTGTGGAACTTATTAGTATAAACCCGTAAACTAGGTGTTCATTCATTTTAGGCACTTATTTCATATCTTGTTGACATATAAAAGTATATCATAAGAGGTGTCAACAAGTAGTGCCCCGGTCGGTGAGGACTGAGATTCGTTTATCCAACCGCTCTAACTGGTTAGCGATCTTGAGTTGAAGCATCGCCTCAGTGACGATCGTGATGACTGTCTCCTTCATGTCCTTATTGGTTTGATTAACAACAGCTTGGAGCTGCTGTTAGCTAACACACTCATTGAAATATGTGGGATGGCTATCACTTGACATTATAGACACAAAGACAGGAATAAACAGTGAAGGTTATCCCTAATAATCGTACTACACAGGTGAAGTGGTGCCTCTCAAGACGACAGCAAGAGGAAACACCTTACCAAGGTCTTACCCAAGTTCTTACCAGCAAAACAAAGGATACCTGGAAGATGTGGAACCGTGATTGTAGGGTTACAAACCTTTGCTGTCAAGAAGAATATGTGGAGCTAGGGAAGGCACACAATAACAACAAGGATTACCAAATAACGAGTGCAGATTAGCGGTTGTTCAATCTGGGTCCAAAGTACAAGTCACAAGTGCTGGCTAATACATGCCTAGTCGCGGCGCAACAAGATGAAACAACAGGACGATGGATAAGCAAAGACAGATGGAACAAGCACACGACAAGCACTATTTCGTCTTTTTTCGGATTTTTGGTGTCCCAATGTATCACAATTTTTTATTTTTCTTTTATTTTTTTGATATTTTTTCTGGGACGAGGATCACAAAAAAGAAGGAACCACAAGAATTTTCACCTACAACAGAGGTGAGATGTGGCCTAAAGAAATTCAACACGTTCTCTGAAAGCTAGCAAAAACTTCAACATTTTTTTTAAATTATTTTCCCGAATTTTTTTTGCAATTTTGGTGAGTGCTAACAGGGCATAGCCGAGTTGGGGTACGCTCCAAATAGAGTCAAGAATCTCCAAAAAAATTTCAGATTTCTTTGATAACCGAGCAAAAAAGTTGTGCCTGTTTCAATGAAGGTACCTCACGTTATGTTTTTGCGAAAGGCACAACCGGCAGCGGCAGTTAGGGCAAAGCATCCCTAAACTCAAACAACGATCACAGGATTAATCTTCCCTGTGAAGGATATCAGTAGGTATTTGCCAGATGATTTAAGGAGGGTTGCGACGTAGGCGAAATATGAGCGGCTGACAGCCTATCTAGGGTTTGCGCGACAGCGAAAAAAATCACACAAGGCGGCTAGCGGGGGCAAGTCGCGTATTGTGGTTGCGACGACTTGTTGTGTGGAAACTGTGGATGGGATAGCGCCGGAATACACAAATCCCAGCGACGGGCGATGGAACTGTGATGACGAACATAATCCTAAACCAGCAACTAGACTCGACCACGGACACAAACTCAACAAAGCAATCTGCCACGCGCGCGGCCTTAGGCAGGGTGATCCGTTGTCCTCCTTCCTATTCATCATCGTCATGGAGGTGCTCAACTCACTTATCACGGAGGCCGACAGGGCAGGCCTGCTTGCACCCCTCCTGACGAATTTGTCAAGTGCAGAACATCCATCTACTCCGACGACCTTGTCATCTTCCTGCACCCGTCGGCCTCGGACTTCACCTGCATCAGGACCATCTTGGACCTCTTCGCTGGGACATCGGGGTTTGCGACCAATCTAGACAAATGCATCCTTACTCCCATTAGGTGCTCGGAGGAGGACATCGCCGAGGTCATAGTTGTCTTCCCTTGCCGACGCCAGGACTTTCCAGTCGTCTATCTCAAGCGCACCACTCACGGTCACCAGGCTTGGGCGCGACAAGGAGCAGCGGATTGTCGACAAGGTCGCGTCCAGGATCCCAACCTGGAAAGGGAACATGCTCACAAAGGCCGGTAGGAAGACCCTCGCCCACACTACCCTGTCTGCGATCCCGATACACCTCTCCATCTGCTACGCCCTATCTTCTTTGGCTATCGGAGAGATTGACGGGCATAGATGTGCCTTCCTGTGGGCTGGCACGGACTCCGTGGCCGGAGGGAAGTGCATGGTCGCTTGGCCGATTGTTTGCTCGCCGTGGAACCTGGGCGGCCTTGGGTTGCCTGATCTGAGGTTCTAGGGGTTCGCCTTGTGTCTACGTTGGGAATGGCAACGATGGATGGAGCCGGACGTTCCCTGGGCGCGTCTACCATCCAGGGCAGAGCGCTCGGTGGAGCGGATGTTCCAGGCATCGGTCAAGGTGTTTATCGGTGATGGAAGCCGTGTACTCTTCTGGACGGACTGTTGGCTGTCGGACGGGGCCATCTGCAACACCGCGCCGAACCTCTTCAATGCGGTGCCGCATTCCCACAGGGGAAGAACTGTGCGCGAGGCCCTAACGGACCTCCAATGGGCACATGACGTCGGCGGAGCAATAATGGTTGTGGTGATCGACGAGGCACAGGAACTCGCGGACAAGTTGCTCGGCGTCAACCTCACGGACGGCGTTGACGACCGTATCATCTGGCGTTGGACGTCTAACGGCCAATACTCTGCCTCCTCAGCCTACGTGGCGTTCTTTCAGAGGAAGGACAAAGCTCGCGGGCGCCAAGGGAGATGGCGGGCCTGCGCCCCCCAAAGTCAAGTTCTTCGCATGGCTTGCCCTTCACGGACGACCTTGGACGGTGGATAGGCGACACCGACACGGCCTCCAACCGAAAGACACCTGCGCTCTATGCGACCAGGAATGTGAATCCATCAACCACCTCCTCGCGGCCTGTGTTTTCACCAGGGAGGTATGGCACTGCCTCCTATCGCGTTTCGGGCTTCAAAGCATGTGCCCCACGCGTGATGACACGCTGGTGGACTGGTGGCTGAGGGCTGGGCGTCGGGCCCCCAGACACTTGCGGCGCCCCTTCGACTCCTTGGTGCTGCTCGTCTCCTGGCTAATTTGGAAGGAGAGAAACAGGAAGACCTTCGTTGCAGGCTCGGTGGGAATCCTACCAGGAGAGTTCGTGGAGACCATTCGGATCGGGGGAGAGGCCTGGGTCGAGGTAGGCTTCCGCGGCGTTGGTTGCATCCTGCGCGGACTAGGATAGCTGCAGCTAGGAGTCTATGTGTCGCAAAATTATTTGTCAAAAAACAAGACGCCACTCGAAGCTCCACCGCCCCTAGCCGGTGACTTGTGTTTGTGTGCTTGCCTATCCGCCACCGGCATCTCGCTACGTGTGGCACTAGGATGTAACTAAACAATTCTCACCCCTCTTAATGCGGGGTCGAGCCCAAAAAAAAAAAAAAAAAAGATTGTTCTCCTACGTTATTTCTCAGTTACTACTCCATTTTATTATAAAACGTGTGTTACATTGTAGACGGTATGAAACGTGCGTTGAATTCACGCTATAATAACAAACAATAATTAGCCTAAAATTCACCGAAGATGCGCGCGTGGGCAATGTCCAAACGTATTATCTCTTTGCCACCTAAATACACTGTATTTTGTTTTTTTCGTATAAACACAATTGCAATCAGACAGCGTAACAGAGCACACCGATATATCATATTGGGGTTGACAAATTGCACTCGATCATAATTTATACAAATAAAAATGTGGACAAATCCACGTCAAAATTTATTAGTATCAAACATGAGCATGCATTGTTTCTTTTCCCGTGAACGTGTACTATGCATGCGTGTCACCATATATATATATTTACAATTTACAATTGCCTGCGAACTGCGAGGCATGGTCTTTGTCTCCGGGACAAATACTCCTGCGTCACCTTGATCTGATCGTGCCACGTGTACTATGCATGCATGTCACCATATTTACAAATGCCGCCGGTGACCGTGCCATGTCTGATCCCGGCACGACGACCACAGGCGGCGGCGGCGGCGGCTGCGTGGTGCCTGCCTGTGCCGGCGTTCTGGAAGTTGAGCTCAACCGGTGCAGTGACGCCGCGGCGGTGACCATTCCCGCTGCCGTTTAGCCCGGTTTCTCCTCTCTCCTTGTCGACCTCTGCCTCCATATGGTACTACACGTGCTTGCTACACTAGTAGACCAAGGCCGGTTAAAGCCTTGCTGATGATTGTTAATCCTACTATTAAAAAGAACCAAACACAGACTCTACCGGGCGGAGCGACGTGCGTCGCCCCGCTTCGCTCTTGCCAGGTGCGCTCCCCACATGTGGCTAGGACAACCCCGCCAGTTTGCATGCTAAGAATAGGAAACTAATATTTTCATCCCGCTAGATTTGCATGACTGCATGCAATGAAAAAAGATACGTGTGCATGATGAAGAACTCCGACCCTATTTTAGATAGAAAAAAAAACTTAAAATGAATATGATCGGAATCTAAAAGAAAGGATTGAAAAAATTCTATGATAGGAATAAAATTCTCTGGTACCAAAAAGATGTACTCCCTTGGTTCTACAAAACATGCAATTCTCACATCCGGAGGAGTCAATCATGGCAAACTTTGACTAAAATTATTTGAAAAAGTACAAACATTTATGAGACAAAATAATTAAGTACATTTAGATTAGTTTTGAAATATATTTTCATAATAAATTTGTTCTAGTCATAATAAAGATGGCATCGTTTGACTAGCACGCTTCCTATAATTACGTATTTTTTGGAACGGAGTGTACGATTAGACTCTATCTAGAAAAAATCTCCGGTACAAAAACATTAGATAGGAAAAATATAAGGAAGAAGATCTAATCAAATATTTAGTACATGATAGATTAGAATGGATAGACACAAGTGAACGCAAGGAATATGATTAGATCAAAAAAACAGGAAAAAAAAACTAAACAAATCTCTATGGATTCGATTTGGTTCTATTAAAAATTCAATGCCGCTAACAAAAAATTGAAAAGCTTTGGGGTATGCATTCCACCTCAAGCAGGCCGGAGCTAGATGCCGAGCAAGAATGAGAGAGCGTTGTATTAGCAATCGTGAGGTTTGATGAATGTAGCTAACCGCATCCCCCGATACTTGATTCACTACCTCCCTAGAATTTGTATCCATACTATGCACACATTCTAAAATCAAAAAGTATTATTTATGAATTATAGTTGAACAAATAAAATTTTATTCAGTTTTCTTGCTTGAAGAAAGAATTATAGTTGACATGCAATTAGTTCGACATGTCTATAATTTTTATGGTATATGCACCGTCCATTTTAAAAGGATGAGAATTATGGGGATCAAGCAAACTCGTGTTCGTAAGAAAATATCTCTCTTATTGTTGGGTAAAATACTCCAAACACGTTTATTGATGAATACTTAGTCACAAAGTGACTGGTACAACATGTTCATTACAATAGGTGTTAGGGGGTATTTATAGGCCCCCCTAGCTTCGTAGTCCTAGGAAGATGACAAATCTTGTAATTACAAGAATATCGGTCTACATCCTCAGCGAAGCCATTCTTGACGCCTTCGCAAGGATTGTCTTGAGCCTTCTTCATGTCTCCGCACTTTGGTTGCGAAGGTCTTTCGACGAAGCTTCTTTTCTCGAGTCTCTTTTTGCGAAGCTCTAAACCGCGAAGGTCTTCGTAATATCTCATCTTCCTTTTTGTGAATACCTTCGTATGAAACTCTGTTTACACATCTGAACTTCAAAGTTTGGGTTAGAAGTTTATGCAAAATAAAGTTGACCCCCAACACTTATACAAAGTATAATGATCTAAACCGTTGAGAAACAAAGGTAGCTTAAAAATTGTAAGCATAGGAAATACAAAATCTAAAGCCTACAACTGTGGTATATTGTTCTCTTCTTTTCTCACACAACTATTATGAGTACAAGTCTGTAATCTTATTGAAAGCATGCAATCTTATTGAACGTAAGTGTCGAGTGAGCAGTATAACACCCGTAGCAACGCACGGGTATGATCCTAGTTAAGAGTGAATTGTCAATCATCAAACTAATATGTGTGCTAACTTCAGATTGTCTTGCTGATCCCTTCTCAGAAAGCCTTTCAGACTTAGCCTCACGCTAGACCGGATGGATTCCTCAGCCATCACCTACACTGGCCTTCTCCTTCTCCTGCTGGCGCCATATCCATGCGCATCCGACGACAGGATCGTCGCCGGCAAGCCGCTCTCCCCTGGTGCCACCATCGTATCGGACGACGGCACCTTCGCCCTGGGCTTCTTCTCCCCTACCAACAACTCAACTCCGGCCAAGCTCTACCTCGGCATCTGGTACAACGACATCCCCGAGTTCACCGTGGTGTGGGTGGCCAACCGAGAAACCCCTCTCACAAACAGCACGTCCCCTGCGCCAACGCTCTCCCTGGCGGACGACACCTCGGACCTCATCTTGTCCGGCGCCGACGGCCGCGCTGTCTGGACAACGAACGTCACCGGTGGCGTCCCAGCAGCAGGCAACCCAGCTGCGGCGGCCAGTGGCCTCGTCGCGGTGCGTCTTAACAGCGGCGACCTCGTCATCAGGTCGCCCAACGGCACCACCCTGTGGCAGAGCTTCGAGCACCCCGCGGACACGCTGCTCTCCGGCATGAAGATCGGGATGAAGTACAGGACGCGGAGCGGCGAGCAGCTGGTGTCGTGGAAGGGCCCCGGCGACCCCTCGCCGGGGAGCTTCATGTTCGGCGCGGACCCGGACCGGGTCATCCAGCTCTTCCTCTGGAACGGCACCGGGACGCGTCGTGTCGTCCCGTGATGCGGGGCTACCTGTGGACGGGGCGGAGCTTGGAGCAAAACATAGGGGGGGGCCGATTTACCATTGAATTACTTATATCAAATCTCTTCGTCTCAAAATTAAGCCTATACTAAAGTACATGTAACATAGATAGAGAAATAAAAATATCCTAAATATTTTATACAGATTAGAGCTTAAAAGTAAAAAAAAAAGAAGAAGGATTCATTGAGAACACAAAAATAGTTATAGATATAGTGCCGTACTCCTATGTTTTATACGCGGAAAGGCAAAGGCCGGAAGTTGTGGAGACTGCAGACCTATAGATAGTGTGGAGTCATGGAAGGCAGGCAAGCAGGGACAGGGATCAACGGAGACTAAGCATCAGGCAAGACACAACAGGCTAGCATATACGTACAGGCTTTACAAAATTCATGAAGGCAAGGGGGGGGCCGGAGCCCTGTTTCGCCACAACATAGCTCCGCCTGTGGGTACACGGTCGGCGGGCAGTACCAGTACCAGGCCAACAGCAGCCTCGTGATCTACGTGGTGTTCGTCAGCACCGAGGAGGAGATGTACGTGACCTACACCCTCTCTGACGGCGCGCCGCACACCAGGTACATTCTCACCTACTCCGGCGAGTACCAGCTCCAGAGCTGGAACAGGAGCAGCATGGCGTGGGCCGTTCTCGGGGTGTGGCCGCCGCCAACCGGCACCGGCTCGTCGTCGTGCAGCGGCCGCTACGGCCACTGCGGGCCCAACGGGTACTGCGACAACACCGAGGCCGCCGCCCCGACGTGCAGGTGCCTCGACGGCTTCGAGCCGGCGAGCGCGGAGGAGTGGAGCGCCGGCACCTTCTCGCGGGGCTGCCGCCGGAGGGAAAAGGACGCGCCACGGTGCGGCGACGGGTTCATGGCCTTGCCCGGGATGAAGGCGCCGGACGAGTTCGTGCGCGTCGGCAACAGGACACTGGAGGAGTGCGCCGCCGAGTGCAGCCGGAACTGCTCGTGCGTGGCGTACGCTTACGCCAATCTGCGGCTCAGCAGCAGCAGCACCACCGCCGCGTCGGCGGGTGACGTGACGAGGTGCCTGGTGTGGGCCGGGGACCTCATCGACACGGCCAATATGGGTGACGCCGCCATCGACAGCGACACCCTCTATCTGCGGACTGCTGGCATGCGTGCTGGTGCGTTTTGTTTTGTTTTGTTTTGTGAGCCTTTGCAGATGCGCTCTCCATTGACTGAAGATTGCATAAATGGAAATTGCACAGGTGAAAGGGCAAAACCAATGCACTGAAGATTGCACTGCCTACGGTTCTGACGAGCAGTATTGTTCTACTGCTCGTGGGCATTTCACTGGCAAAATGCAGAGGTACTGTACAACTCAACTCTTCACCTTTCTCGTTAGGAGAATATCACTGTTTACAATAAATTGGATGCAGGTAAAACAGGAAATAGGAAAAGGAGCAAGAAGCTAATTTGGGGTGGTATGGGTACATCTGATGAACTTGGGGAAATAAACTCTGCCCAAGAGTTCGTGTTACCCTTTGTTAGATTTGACGACATTGTGGCAGCAACGCACAATTTCTCTGATGCATATAAGATTGGACAGGAGGTTTCGGCAAAGTTTACATGGTAACTCTTTCATTTGGTAGTAGCTTCCTCGGACTGATTTTAGCTGAATAATCACATAGAGCTGCCAGGTGTACAAACTGCTAGGGTTTGATTGATATTTTTCTGAAGGGAATACTAGGTGGTCAGGAGGTTGCTATCAAAAGGCTAAGCAAGGACTCTGAGCAAGGAACCGAGGAATTTAGAAATGAAGTTATTCTCATAGCCAAACTGCAGCACAGAAATCTAGTTCGACTTCTAGGATGCAGTGCTGAGGGTGATGAAAAGATCTTGGTTTATGAGTATCTGCCCAACAAAAGCTTGGATGCTACCCTGTTTGGTATGTTCTTGAGACACTGAACAATTAAGAACATCTAAAAAACTCATATATATATTTATTTTGCCTTTTATTTTATTCTATAAGCAGATAATTCAAGAAAAATGATGCTAGATTGGCCAACACGATTCAGCATAATAAAAGGAGTTGCAAGAGGACTTCTTTACCTCCATCATGATTCAAGATTGACCATAATTCATAGAGACCTCAAAGCGGCCAATGTTTTACTAGATGCCGAGATGAGACCCAAGATAGCAGACTTTGGCATGGCAAGGATCTTTAGTGATTACCAGATAAAAGCAAACACCCAACGTGTTGTCGGAACATAGTGAGTAGCAATTCTAATACAATTATCAAAATAATATTAAGTTTGAATACATGCAATAATTTCTACTACTCAAATGGTCAAACAGTGGTTACATGGCTCCTGAATATGCAATGGAAGGCATTTTCTCTACCAAGTCTGATGTCTATAGCTTTGGTGTGCTAATCTTGGAGGTTATAACCGTACAAGGAGAAGCTCCATGAATCACATCAAGGGTTTTCCAAACCTTAACGCCTACGTGAGTATGCCTTTTGATAGTTGTAAACTAATTAAAATGTTTGTCTATTCACAATAAACCTATATGAATTGCCACAATCAAATTGGTTGTCTGGTGGTTTCAGGCATGGAGCATGTGGACAGAGGGGAACACAAAAGATTTAGTAGATTCATCTATTATGGATTCTTGTTTGCTAGATGAAGTTTTGCTTTGTAGTCACTTAGCACTCCTTTTGCGTTCAAGAAGGCCCAGATGACAGACCAATAATGTCATCTGTTGTGTACGCTTTGGACAACGGAAGCACCACCCTTCAAACCCCCAACCGGCCCGCATTCTTTGGACACAGGAACAATGAAATAGACCAACTAAAGGACGATATTCAGAACTGCATAGGTAGTTTTACCCTTACAGACATAGAGGGAAGGTGAATAATTATCTTTATTATTCTTTATGTATCGGATTTATGCTCTTACAAACATAGGTAGTTTTACTCTTCACAAAGGGTCATGTATCTAATGGTTTTGTAGATCTATCCTACACTCTTATTTTCGTGGAAGGCAGCCCCTCCCGTCCCCTCACAAACTACTGTACTTACAAACAATGTCGTAGCTGGATATAGGCTTATGTTGGCATGGTGCATTACTTTTGTACATGAGCTCAGCTTTGAAGCATTTGTACCAGCCGGAGAACTCTTCTTGCATACCTACCTTAAGTATGGCCCCAAACAATGTCATTGTTCTCTGAAATGATTGTGGTTGTAAAGTGTTCTAATGAGTAACTTTGAGCACTGAAAGCAATTTGGAGCACACAATATTGGAGGCATTTGATTACCTGCAGAACTGAAGATATAGCTTGCATTGAAGGCAACACCATTTTTCCATCCGAGCTTGGGAAACCATGAAACCAATACCCAGCATGCGCCTGTGCACATTGAAAATAGCAGTTGTATACCTGGAAAATATTTCGAGGAGCTCCATAGGATGAACTTCGAAAAATTCAATGACCAAAAGAGGTGCATATCGTAAAGTTATGTATTTGAATTAATGGTTGATAAAGCGATTGCATATATATTTTTACTCACAATTATGTCTTGAAGAGTATAGCCCAGAAATATATTTTTATGCAATGACCTGTAACCGGTATTGTTCCAAACAGGCCAGGTGATGAGCATAGCGTGCAGATGAGGTCGTGCAGTACATTTTTGTTTTGGTTCCCTTTTAACTTAGTCCAATGTAGAGGAAAATTCTGAATAAGAACGTAGAATATGAGGGTAAACGTAGTCCATAGCTCCATCTAAGATATGAGCGGTACTGGGCCTGACTTGCCATGCAAAAGAGCCTTTGACGCTGAGAGATGCCGTTGCAGGGTCGCGCGAGGGGCCACGCCGTGCCGGTGGCGCCGACACCGCATAGCTGAACGCCGCGGCGGCGCCATGACGCGCCACGGGCCAACGGCGCCGGGCGAGGTAGGGGGAGAGGGCGCCCTGGCGGGCCGGGCGTTAAGCGCTGAACGGCGGCGCGAGGGCGCATCGGGCGGCCCGCCGCCATGGCCGCGCGGCGGCGGCGGCGGCGGCATGGCACTTGGCGGATGGCTGATGCGCGGCAGAGCGCTGCACGCCGGCCGGTCGGGCGCACAAGCGCGAGGCAGGCAGGGGGCGGAGTAGCGATGGGTCTGTTGGTGTGGGGCCATGCCGTGGGAGACCGTGACGCGACGCGTTGACCGGCAGCGGAGGGTGTGTCAAAGGCACAGCGCCGAGGCGGGCGATGCCGCGCCGTAATCTTCGGCGCCGACCACCCCATGGTGGCCGGCCCACCAAGGCCCAACGCGGCACCGCCGCCGGCGCGTCCTCCCCACGCCCGGCGACGAAGAAGACGACGCCGCCACCTCCTCCTCGCGCCCCACCGCCCACCGCGACACCACCTCACACCCCATCGCCTTCCGGGGCTATAGAATGGCCGGCCGGGGAGGTAGGTAGGCCGGCGGTCGGCATGGTCGCCGGGTGGCTTAGTCTTGGTTGGCCGCGGTAGGGCGATTGGGCGGTCGGGGGCGGGGCGCCATGGGCGGATTTGGTGCTCGAGCTCGAAGCTAGGGTTTGGGTTCGTCTGAGTGGAAGAAGAAGGGGGGGGGGAAGAAGGCGGCCGCCGCGGCGCCCTAGGGTTCACGGAGCTTCGGCGAACCCTAGAGCGCCCCGACGGGGCCGTCGCATGCGGCGAGAGGAAGAAAAAAGCCGAGGTTGAGGATGCGTCGTGGCAGGCCGTTACCTAGGCTACTAGCTGGGCCGGGCTGGTTGGTGTGGCCGACCAGGTCGACAGCTAGTACTCCCCCAGTGCCGCGGTGGCGTAGGAGGGCGTGATGCCGGAGGAGCAGCGGGGTTTGTTGTGGGCGTCGACGCGGTGCGAAGGTTCGAGACAATATACAGGCGTCGTGGAGGCATTTGGGCGTTTGGATGGTTCGTGAAGGTCTGTATCGTGGACTGCACGGGGATGTGGTAGCGTGTACGGCCAATAATGGTGTACATAATAGATACATATGCACTGTTCTAAGTATAGTTTGTGTGGGGACTAGAGGGGCTGCCTTCCACGAAAATAAGAGTGTAGCATAGATCTACAAAACCATTAGATACATGACCCTTTGTGAAGAGTAAAACTACTTATGTTTGTAAGAGTATAAATCCGATACATAAAGAATAATAAAGATTTATTCACCTTCCTTCTATGTTTGTAATAGTAAAACTACCTATGGAGTTCTGAATATCGTCCTTTAGTTGGTCTATTTCATTGTTCCTATGACCAAAGTATGCCGGCTGATTGGGGGTTTGAAGGGTTGTGCTCCCATTGTCCAGAGCGTACACAATATATGACATTAGTGGTCTGTCATCTGGGTTTTCTTGAACACAAAGGAGTGCTATATGACTACAAAGCAAAACTTCATCTAGCAAACAAGAATCCATAATAGATGAATCTGCCAAATCTTTTGTGTTCCCCTCTGTCCACATGCTCCATGCCTGAAAGACAACCAATTTGATTGTGGCAATTCATATAGGTTTATTGTGAATAGACAAACATTTTAATTAGTTTACAACTATCAAAAGGCATACTCACGTAGGCTAGATGGTTTGGAAAACCCTTGGTGTGATTCAAGGAGCTTCTCCTTGTACCAGATATAACCTCCAAGATTAGCACACCAAAGCTATATACATCAGACTTGGTAGAGAAAATGCCTTCCATAGCATATTCTGGAGCCATGTAACCACTGTTTGACCATTTGAGAAGTAGAAATTATTCCATGTATTCAAACTTAATATTAGGTTGATACTTGTATTAGAATTGTTACTCACTATGTTCCGACAACACGTTGGGTGTTTGCTTTTATCTGGTAATCACTAAAGATCCTTGCCATGCCAAAGTCTGCTATCTTGGGTCTCATCTCTGCATCTAGTAAAACATTGGCCGCTTTGAGGTCTCTATGAATTATGGTCAATCTTGAATCATGATGGAGGTAAAGAAGTCCTCTTGCAACTCCTTTTATTATGCTGAATCGAGTTGGCCAATCTAGCATCATTTTTCTTGAATTATCTGCATATAGAATAAAATAAAAGGCAAAATAAATATATATGTGAGTTTTTTAGATGTTCTTAATAGTTCAGTGTCTCAAGAACATACCAAACAGGGTAGCATCCAAGCTTTTGTTGGGCAGATACTCATAAATCAAGATCTTTTCATCACCCTCAGCACTGCATCCTAGAAGTCGAACTAGATTTCTGTGCTGCAGTTTGGCTATTAGAATAACTTCATTTCTAAATTCCTCGGTTCCTTGCTCAGAGTCCTTGCTTAGCCTTTTGATAGCAACTTCCTGACCACCTAGTATTCCCTTCAGAAAAATATCAATCAAACCTAGCAGTTTGTCATACAGCTGGCAGCTCTATGTGATTATTCAGGTAAAATCATTCAGAAGAAGCTACTACCAAATGAAAGAGTTACCATGTAAACTTTGCCGAAACCTCCCTGTCCAATCTTATATGCATCAGAGAAATTGTGCGTTGCTGCCACAATGTCGTCAAATCTGACAAAGGGTAACACAAACTCTTGGGCAGAGTTTATTTCCCCAAGTTCGTCAGATGTACCCATACCACCCCAAATTAGCTTCTTGCTCCTCTTCCTATTTCCTTTTTTACCTGCATCCAATTTATTGTAAACAGTGATATATTCTCCTAACGAGAAAGGTAAAGAGTTGAGTTGTACAGTACCTCTGAATTTTGCCAGTGAAATGCCCACGAGCAGTAGAACAATACTGCTCGTCAGAACCGTAGGCAGTGCAATCTTCAGTGCATTGGTTTTTGCTCTTTCACCTGTGCAGAGTCCATGCAAGTTCCATTTATGCAATCTTCAGTCTATGCAGGGCGCATGCAGAGCTCACAAAACAAAACGCACCAGCGCGCATGCCAGCAGTCCGGAGATAGAGGGTGTCGCTGCCGATGGCGGCGTCACCCATCTTGGCCGTGTCGATGAGGTCCCCGGCCCACACCAGGCACCTCGTCACGTCCCCCGCCGACGCCGCGGTGCTGCTGCTGCTGAGCCGCAGATTGGCGTAAGCGTAAGCCACGCACGAGCAGTTCCGGCTGCACTCGGCTGCGCACTCCTCCAGGGTCCTGTTGCCGAGGCGCACGAACTCGTCGGGCGACTTCATCCCGGGCAAGGCCATGAACCCGTCGCCGCACCGTGGCGCGTCCTTGTCCTTCCGGCGGCAGCCCCGCGAAAAGGTGCCAGCGCTCCACTCCTCCTGGGTCGCCGGCTCGAAGCCGTCGAGGCACCTGCATGTCGGCACGGCCTCGGTGTTGTCGCAGTAGCCGTTGGGCCCGCAGTGGCCGTAGCGGCTGCTGCACGACGACGAGCCCGTGACGGTCGGCTTCGGCCACACCCCGAGAACGGCCCACGCCATGCTGCTCCTGTTCCAGCTCTGGAGCTGGTACTCGCCGGAGTAGGTGAGCACGTACCTGGTGTGCGGCGCGCCGTCGGCGAGGGTGTAGGTCAGGTACATCTCCTCCTCGGTGGTGACGAACACCACGTAGACGAGGCTGGTGTTGGCCGGGTACTGGCTGCCGACCATGTACCCCGTCCACGGGCGCTCCGCATCACGGGACGACGATGCGTCCCTGTGCCGTTCCAGAGGAAGAGCTGGATGACCCGGTCCGGGTCCCCGCCGAACGTGAAGCTCCCCGGCGAGGGGTCGCCAGGACCCTTCCACGACACCAGATGCTCGCCGCCCGGGTCCTGTACTTGATCCGGATCTTCATGCCGGGGAGCAGCGTGTCCGCGGGGTGCTCGAAGCTCTGCCACAGGGTGGTGCCGTTGGGCAACCTGATGACGAGGTCGCCGCTGTTAAGAAGCACCGCGGCGAGGCCACTTGCTGGGACGCCACCACTGACGTTCGTTGTCCAGACAGCGCGGCTGTCGGCGCCGGACAAGACGAGGTCCGAGGTGTCGGCCGCCAGGGAGAGCGTTGGTGCAGGGGACGTGCTGTTTGTGAGAGGGGTTTCTCGGTTGGCGACCCACACCACGGTGAGCTCGGGGATGTCGTTGTACCAGATGCCGAGGTAGAGCTTGTTGGCCGGAGATGAGTTGTTGGTGGGGGAGAAGAAGCCCAGGGCGAAGCTGCCGTCCTCCGATACGATGGTGGCACCAGGGGAGAGCGGCTTGCCGGCGACGATCCTGTCGTCGGATGCGCATGGGCATGGCGCCAGCAGGAGAAGGAGAAAGCTGGCAGTGTAGGTGATGGCTGAGGAATCCATCCGGTCTGAAAACTAGGCTTTCTGAGCAGGGATCAGCAAGACAATCTGAAGTTATCACACTTAGCTTGGTGATTGGCAATTCACTCTTAACAATTACCTTTGGCACTAATGAACCGTGTGTTTAATTTGACGAGATCTCGGAGAAGAAATCTGGCTTCATACATACCTGGATGCATGGCACAACACGCAGTATAAAAAGAAATACTCACAACACCATCATGCAAATAACTTACTGCGAGTCAGCGCCGCCTCAGTTACGCCGGCAGCAAAAAAAAAAAAAAGGCGCGTGTTAATAGGATGGTACAGCCAATATGTCAGCCATATTAGCAAGGCAGCAATAAGAAGTTCCAGTCATCCAGTGCAATGGAAAATGAAATAAATGATTTGGTAATACAACAGATTGATACATCAATTTCTCTTCGACGGTGACAGAATCGAAATGTGTACTCGAATGACGTTCAGGCTTGCGTGCGACAGCTCCAATATCTTAGACCAAGTCTAAAAAAATTTCTACTCCTATATTTTTTTTCCAAGCACTTATCACCTTTTTGGATAACTCCATGCATCCACCATGATCACCATCCTCCACAACTTGGCTAGACCAATTCCAACTAGGTATACACTTTAAGTAGAGAGATTAGTCCTAGGGTCTCATCAATTACCCAAAACCAAACTAGAGATCTTCAACTACGCTCTGGCGCAGGTAGCCGAGGTAGACGGTGTGGTGATAGTTCGTGGACGGAGTGGCAAGGGGGTCGGTGTTGTAGACAGGTGCCACATATCATGGCACCGAGCTCAGCGCTGTGGCACCAACTCCCCTGCCCCGCCATTCGATAGCCCTCCTCGTTGGCGATCCTTCTCTCATTTCCTTTACTCTCTTCTCAGGGTTTTTTTTTCTCCCATCCCACTTTACCCAAACTTTCGAATCAATTTATTGGACTGTGGAAACTTGGATTTGATCCATACATATCTTTGTGTGCAAGGTAATCTCTCTCCGCTCAGTTCGGGCATCGATTTGGTAAATATTACGTCTATTTTGCAACCCTAGTTTTTGAATTTATTTTTGTTTTTTCTATGTAATGGTAGGATGCCAAGGCGTGGCAAAAGCTAAGAAAGCTAGGTAATCTTTTGTCATCTTCTAATAATATGTTTTCATTTTATATGCAACAAATGTAAAACCCTAGGTTTAGGATTGAGTGTCACCTGCTATGTATCAGTTAATAGAATGAATTGTCATTTTCATTGCGGTTTCAGCTAGGTGGTTGCCAGAGAATCCGTACATAATCCTAATCTAGAGGGTGTTCAAATACCCATGTGCTATCATGGTGATTCCGGTCGTAACCCGACTAGATTGGGCCGGAACCGACACCCGATTGTCGATCCTGAAGCGGTAAAGGTGGCGTAGGGGGCAGCAGTCTCCCGACGACGGCGACGACCAGCGGTGGCACAGTGCAGCAGCCGACGAGCGGAGGAGCCGTGGCGGAGGGGAGGAGGCGCGTGGCGGCGCCCGGCGGTGGTGGCGTGGCGGCATTGGGGGAGGGCGGCGGCGCTGGCCGGTGGCGGCGTGCGGCCGGGGTGAGGGCGGCGCGCGCGGTGCGAGAGAGATAGATAGGACTATTTTTTATTGCTTGCTTATCCCCAAAGAGATTACATGCCTCTCGCTTATATAGCCCGGCTAGTGGGACTTGTAATCTAAGCAATCTCTATAAGGTTTCCTTATACGATTGGAATACCTTTTACAAGCAATATTTATTTATTTCCTAATAATGGCCTTCCTTATAGATTGGAATATTCCCTTTTACACACCAAAAAGCCTAAGATAATCCAAACTTGAGGGCTTAAGGAGAGTTGGGGGGGAGGGGAGGGAGGGGAGGTGGCGGCAGGGGCTCCCCGCCCCCTCGGCAGGCCGCCCGCCCCCTCGTGGGGGCGGCGGCCGCGTCAGACCCTTTTAGCCCGTCCGGGCTGGCCCAATTCTAGGTCACGGCATGCATTCTTGCAAAGTTGACATTTCTAAAGGCGAGGAAACCTATCGGCAAAGGTATTGATTGTGTGCCCATTTTACAAGGGAGCCTACTGAAGATCTCTAGTTTGGTTTTGGCTAATTAGTGACACCTAAGAACTAATCTCTCAATGCTAAGTGTTTGACATGATTGGAGATTGGTTGTGCCGGAGTTGGTGCATGGTGATCATGGAGAGTGGATCGAGGTGATCCAAAAGTTTGATCAAGCATGCAACTCGGTGGAGTTTGGAGATCAAAGGTCCCAAGGCAAAGGTATAACCATAGGGCTTTTTGATTTCACACCCAAGACACCATAGAGGGTGTGGGTGATTATAGGATCGATAAGCCGTACTATAAAGAGGGAAAACTTTCGCACATATCGATCCTCACGTGCCTTTAGGTTCAAGTCTCATATGCATGCATTCTAACCTAAGGTGCTAACTCCGTCCTTGTCGGAAATGGTTTCAAAATGCTAACACATGGTGTCGAGGTGTTCTTAGGGCGTGTCGGCAACAAGAAACAAGTGACGGAAGTCGGCTTGGAGCAAAGGCGAAGGAACGGGCGACAAAAACGACGAAGTTTCGCAGCTCTGGCGTGGCCGGACGCACCGACCGGAAGCTGGTCGGAAGTGGCCCGGACGGTCCGTCTAAGGCGTCTGGCGGAGAGCATGTTTCCGGGTCGGGCGCCGACGGGTGACCCGGACGCACCGACCGGAAGCATCCGGTGCTGACCGGACGATCGGCCGGATGCGACGGACGGACGCACGGAGGCGGGTCGGGCCGGGTCGATTTTGGCTTGTCGGTTGTGACGGATCCACCGGCCGGACTCACCGGTGAGTCCGGTCAATCAGCGGCCCGGCCAGGCCGCGAAAAGTGTGGTTTTCACCCTTTCCACCACATTTCGTGGTCTGGCCTATATATACCCATTTGGCTGCCCCTTGCTCTCTCTCTTGGTCATTTGAATCATTCCTAACATCTTTGAGCAAGCAAGCAAGCCTCCCCCTCCTCTCTCATTCTTGATTTGAGCTTCATTCTTGAGAGAAGAGTTGGTCCAAGTGCATTGCATCGAGCTCTTGCATCTAGAGGCACTTGGGGATCGTGTAGTGAGACGGTGGATTTTCCGTTTCTCTTGGAGGCACCGCTCCTAGCCGGCTTGGTGAAGTGGTGGAGTTGTTGGCAAGAAGAGGTGATTGTTTTTGGCCACCTCCGGTTGATTTGTGAGAGGATTACGCACTCCCTCGTGGGAAGACAAAGTGCAACGAATACATTGCTCGTGCTTTGGGTACCACACTTGTTGAGTGGTGTGTTGAGGCTAGCAAGGGCACCGCCCCTAGCTCAAACACCATCCTTGTGTTGGTCGGCACAACCGGAGACTAGCTTGTCGGTGTACAAGTGAACTCCGGTGAACAAATCGACTTGTTCATTGTCTTCGTGTGTGGATCATCACCATCGAAAGTGGTTGATTGTTCATCTACATCCCGGTGATTGGTTCATAGCCTCTTCAAGCCGGTATAACAAGTTTCTCTCACTTGCATTACTTTCCTAGTTTACCTTGTGTAGAGAGATAGCACTTGCTTGTGTAGGTTGTTCTTGCTAGCATAAGGATCATATTAGGATTGCTCATTAGCTAGAGTAGTGACATAGACTTTGTGTGGACTAGTGATCATAGAATTTTTTAGTCTTGTCACTAGAAGGCTTGCAAGACCACTAGAGCTAGTGCAACCCGCATTTCGCCGTGTTTTATACTAATCGGTTTGTTTTGTTGAGCTTGTAGAAAATTTTTATAGGCTATTCACCCCCCCTCTAGCCATCTAAGACCTTACACCTACAGAGAGTATACCTGAGCAAAACTAGCCCGACCCGACCCGACCCGTGGGCCCGGCCCGAGCCCGACGGGTTTTAGCCCGCCCACGAACCCTTACTGGGCGGGGGCCGGGCGAGAGATCTTGAAGCCCGATAAAATTTTTCTTGGCCCGAACCCGCCCGAAATATATTTGTAGCTATTTTTTAGTGTAAAATGCGCGGGTAGCCCGCCATGCCCGAGCCCGGCCCGAAAAAGCTAGGCCCGACTTGCCTAGTAGGACATCATGGGCAGGATTTTTTGGCCCGAAATAACCGGGTTTTTCGGCCCGCCCGAAAAAAATGCTCGAGGTATAACCGAGAGCCAAAGTCACAATCAATTATTGGTGAGAAAATTTTTATCGTGCATATATCTTTCTTTGTCATTTGTACTCTCCGATGATTTTTTTGAATGGTAATAAATTCCTTTTTTTTGCAGACCCCTCCTCTCTGACTTTAAGCAATGGATTGACACTGAGATACCGGAGATTCACAAGCAGGTTCTTGAAGGTGTGAAGAAGATGAATGCAGACGCAGGTATGAGATGGAACAAAAATAGGAGGCCGCAAGGAAGGAGCAAAAGAGGAGAGGGAGGAGAAGCTTGGCGTGTGCGCCGAGCTAAGACGGCGATGGAGAAGAATCTTGGTGCCCATAGGAATTGAACCGCCTGTTTGGTTGGAGAAACAACTCCAACCCGGACGGAGCCAACCCGCTTTTTGGGGTGTTTGGTTGGGGAGTGTAGGGACGGAGCCAACCCGGGAGCCAATATTCGCCGAGAGATGGGTTCGGCCTGTCTCCGCTGAAATCTCACGTGACGGAGCCGACCCCGTTTTCTCCATCGGGATTCCATTGTATCCCGTGCATGCGGACCTCCTAGCGCAACCCCACGGCGTGGCCGGGCGCCGGGCGCGCGGATCGGGACCTCCGGCGCGGTGCCCCCCCTCGTGGACCTCGGCGCGGTCCCCGGCGGCGGACCTCCCATGTTTGAACGAAGGAGGCGCTGGATTTTGCACGGCCGGCGTAGAGGAAGAAGAGGGATAAAAACATAATTTTATTTCACTCTCGGGGTTGATTAGGTAAAAGTGCCGAGAGAAGAAATTTCAGATTCGGCCTTGGTGGATTTCGATAAACTCTTTGAGGAAGAATATACATTCTTGCTATTAGTATCCAAAGACTAATTGAATTTGCGTCTAAAATACAAATTGATTATGAGTACGTAGTCGCGAAGCAAAATTTTGGGTCCTGATGCAAAGTGTCATGAATTACTGTTCCGTTCTTCCTTCCAAAGTACCTCCAACCAAACAACAGATGGAGCGGCTCCATCCCCAAAATCAAGATTCCAACCAAACAAAGGATGGAGCTGCCCCGTCCTCAAAACGAGGGTTGGAGCCAACCCAACCCATCAATCTCGCAACCAAAGACGGAAAGTGGCCTTATTGCACCCAGTAGTCTTCATGACTTGCTAGTTCTATGGTTTATTATTCATGAACAATGTTGTATGGTGTTGGACTTTGCAACGTGTTGTCATGTAATGCACTTTCAGTATTGTTGACTAGGACATTCTGTGTTATTTAGTTTATTGTGTTGAACTTCAAATGTTATTTTGTTCTTTAATGTGCGCAATTGTTGGATCTCTCAAACGTGATTTTTGTTTCCTTATCTTTGAACTTGATAACATTTAGTTTACAAATATTGAGTTAGTGAAATGGGTCAAAATAGTTCAAAAAAGACAGTAACAAATTATATAATTCACCACGGCGGGCGGGGGCGGCGCACATCGGCCAGGCCAGCGGCATGGAGAGGCACCTAGCGAGGAGGCGCACCGGAGCGGCTGAGGCAAGGCGGAAGGGGCAGGGTATGTAAGGTCTCAGATGGGCCGAGCGGCTCGGGGGTAGGCGGCGCCAGAGAGTGCCAACAGGGGACGGGGGACAAGATGGGAGGGCCGACGTGAGGATAAGAGTGAAAAAAAGAGTCAAGACTCAAGAGATAAGGATTGGGCCCACATGTCGGGGATCTCGACGCCGTGTTTGGCGCCACGCCGTTACGCCGTTAGTAAACCGTTACCCCGCTGTCTACCTCGGTGCTGTAATCCATGGTGCCGAGACGTTGTACTTGGCGGGCGCGGGAAAAAAAGTCTTCTATATTGTAAAAGCATACTACCGGCGGCTTAGGCCTTATTTAGATGTCGAAAAATTTATAAAAAACAATGTTGAAACTCCTCAAGCACACTATAACACGTTTCGTTTGTTTGTGATAAATATTATCCTACCATGGGGTAACTAAGCTCAAAAGAATCGCCTCGCAATGTACATCTAAACGTGTAATTAGTTTTTTTACCTAAATTTCATACTCGAATATACTCCCTCCGCCCCAATCGAAGTTTGTGACCACTGGATTCCGTCGCCTATCTTATTCGATGCTTCGCCTTATTCAAATTTTTTGCACAAATATAATTTATTTTGTTATGACTTATTTTATCAATGAAGATACTTGAATATTGATTAATTTATTTTATGATTTGCATAAATATTTTGAATAAGAAGGATGGTCAAACATGAAGTTTAAAAGTTAAAAACGCCGAACTCCATGGTACGAGAGGGGAGTATGTCTTTTTTGGTGTATTTAATGTGATACGACGGTGTGAAAAAACTTGAAAGTTGAGTTAGAAATTTTTAGCTGCGAGAAGGGGCCAAAAAAAAAAAGGACGGGTAAATTACTCGCGGCGGACGGCCGAGATCTCTGCCTTTCGGGCACGGCACCGACGGCCACGGCTTGCAATTAAAAACTCCCATTGGGGCGACTCGGCGTCGACCCACAGATCCATCGGAGAGATCTGCCATCCCCTCGCTTCCCGTGAACCACAAACCTAACGCGGAGCGGCGCGGGCCGGCCGCCGGGGCGAAGCAGGGTGAGGTGCCATCGAGTCCATCCTCGCCTGTCGGATCCATCCATCACCATGGGCGGTGGCAACGCGCAGAAGTCCAAGACAGCCCGCGAGCGCAACCTGGAGAAGAACAAGGCGCCCAAGGGTGCGCCCCGCCCGCCCTCCTCTTTCTCTCTTCCTTCGATATTATTATTAGGTGTTTTCTTCTTGCGATTGCTCTCCGATCTGATGGATCTGCGTGTTCCCGCTGTGCAGGGAGCCAGCTTGAGACCAACAAGAAGGCCATGAGCATCCAGGTACTGTACACCCTTTGCTCTTGCGTTTTCATGTCTTTTGGTGGAAATTACTTGATGGATTAGTGCTAGGGTATGTTGTGCTCATAGAATAATTTGTTGGATGAGTGACTACTGTAGTTCTAATTGAGATTAGAGTTTCTTTTGCACGGTTAGTTACGATCAGTTGTGGATTTAGTGTGGGGGATGACATCACCCATGTAAGTAAAGTTCACACAGTACTACGTATGTTGCTATTAGTTTGTGCGGCTCAGAACAGAATTCGAGACCTCAAATATATGGCAGAGAACACAACCAGGCATAACCTCATCCTTTCCCTTGATGCGGGCTTTTCTCATCAGTCAAGCAGGCAACACCTTTGGTGTGTTCATTGTGGACTGATCCAGCGGTTGCCTCAGCTTGCCTACTGCCTTGTTGACAAATAGCCTATGTTCGATGGAAAATCAGTGTTTGGCGAACCTTGTGCTGATCAATGTCTCTATTGTACTAATCCCAACTATTGCCCATGAAGGGGAAAAAAAAACTATTGCCCGTGAAGGAAAAAAAAACTTAGCCGTTTGGTTTGTCTGCGCAAACTGTTCTACATCAGGCACCAGATTCCTATCCAATGCTTGGAATTGGAATTTGAACTGAACCTGGACTGTGCTATATTTTTCTTCTCAGGCAAAGCACCAAGTGTGTCCACTGTCCAGAACCTTGCGATGCTTTGAATTTATTTGGGGTTTGAACTTATTCCATGGTTTTACGAAGCCTAAATAAACTCTCAAATTGTGGATGAGTCTAAATTTCGTGTGGCACTTGAGGTCCAAAAATCTCATTAGTTCATGTGTACTTGCTTACATGACACACCTCGACTTGGCATATTTAACTGGTTCAGTCACATTTGAACCTAGCTATTCATTTTAGTAGTTGGGGGATGGTAGATGGCACCATGAAACACTGTTTAGCACCGCTAGTTTGTGCAAGCTGTATCAATTTCCTTGGAGTTCACGCTTGATAGAGGAATTCAAAACTTCTGGATGTACTCAATGTGTAGCAATTCTTGCAGTTTTTGCATATTTTCTCAAGTTGGTGTCTTGGGTATTTTACTGATATACTGATATTCTTTTTGACCAACCTGAACACAGTGCAAAGTATGCATGCAAACATTCATGTGTACCACAACCGAAGTGAAGTGCCGGGAGCATGCCGAGGCCAAGCATCCAAAGACAGACGTGTACCAGTGCTTTCCCCATCTGAAGAAATGAAAAGCCTGAACTAGCAACCAATGCGCCGTCATGGCGTTGTGAGGAAATGTGTCTGTTAGATGTGTGGTTTGGTCACAGTCAGTACAGGTCAGGAGCTGTTCCCGTGCCGAGGGTGTTCATTCTGTGTTATCTGCCGTCAATCATGCGTCCTGTCCTATGTTAACCTACATAAGAAAGTGATGTGGTGTCCACTTCCAGGGAAACCTATTGTCTGCTGTTAAAACCTAGTTGGTTTCAGAACAGTGATTATGTGCAAACAGATTACTGGTCCGTGATAATTGTGCCAGTTTGCATGTTCGTAATATGTGCCTCCTGTGCCCAGCGCAAGAATCCCTTGGCAAATACGATTTCTCGAAGTTTTACTGTTAAGATAAGATAGGCCTGACCCATTTAGCAACTAGTCCATAAATAAACATATATTTTCTCCCTAAATAGCTTGTTACTGTATAGATTGTGTAATAGTAACTGTTCGTGTAGCTGACAGTGCTGGCGCTCTAGTCAGCTGAGAACTTTGTGCTCATATGCGGTTTGCAAATTTGTGCTGCTACGTTGTTCATGTTTATTCATGTGCAGTTCTTGCTTGTGGTTTGAATTTATATGCAGTTGCTTGAGGTGGAAGGCGGTCAATGATAAAAATCAGAACTAGGTTAATGTGGAATCAGGGTTTTTGGACAAATACAGTGGTTCGTGTTTATTCATTTGCAGTTCTTGCTTGTGGTTTGAATGAATTTATTTATATGCAGTTGCTTAAGGCTGAAGGTGGTCAGTGATAAGAAATAGAACTAGGTTAATGCGGAGTCAGGGTTTTTGGACAAATACAGGAAGGAGCTAAGGTTCTACCGATCAAGGATATAACCTGTGAAGTTCGAGCTGGAGTTTTTTTTCTTCCCGAAAAGTTCTTTTTAATTAGTTCTACACAAACCTGTTTGGCCAGTGGTTTATGTGGTTGATAAGTTGGCCGATGCTGATTTTGTGAGAGAAAAATATATACCATAGCTGATAAGCTGGGTTTATAAGTTCAAGCGAACATGGCGTAATTTAAAAAATCTTGGTTTCATGACGATACTGACATCCTCCAGCCAAATTTGAAAAATCTTTATTTCACGATGATATATGCTGTGGTTGCTCCAATCGCCAAGAGGGCCCAGTTGATCCTCAACCCTCATACGGCCCAGTAGTTGAGGGCTTGAGGCCCATGTAGATGTCAAGACCTTATCTATACCTACTAATAAAGCGAAGAAATTTCCGTCGTCCATCCTCCAGACCACAGGATCGTCCTCAGCCATCGGATTGACATCAATGGTTTAGATCGACTGTAACCCCGTCCGTCAAAAAAACGAGAAAAATTTCCGGTCTGTGTCTGTCTCAGCCAGCCTTTCTTTCCAAACAAAATAAAATGCACGGACTCCAATTTCCTTTCGCTCCAATTTCCTTTCACGGAATCCTTGACGTCTAAGCTCCTTTTCTCAATACGTATCCATGTTTATATGTGCACGATACGTATCCTTGCCACACATGATATGCGTCCTTGCTAGGACATCGTGACATGCAACCGGTCATCGTGTTCCTTTCCAAATAATATATTTTTTTTTATTTCTTCCTTGGATGTACACGTGGCTAAACACCATGTTAAAATATTTTCCTCTTTCAAACACTAGAGCCGAACTATCTTTCTTTTCCTCTTTCAAACACTAGACCCTTTTCTTAAAGAGACCCTCGACTTTCAGATAATCCCTCCCAAAATCTATATTACATCTCTAAACATAATTTTTAATTTGGTGATTGGTAACAAAATTAGAGCCTTCTCTTTCAACAAAATTAGCGTAATTTAATGATTTGGAGAGTTTATACAAATTGACACCTCCCCGCCTCAGATCTTCTACTACAGCTACATATATATACCTACTAAAATTTGGGCGCCCAGCCCATGCTCCTCTCTAGCAAAATTTGAGAATGTGTTTCTATTTATTGGACGAGAACTGAAAGCCGATAGCAACGAGACAAAAATCCTATCTCTTTATGGGGTTATATACCTATAGGCTTACCTTCTACTTCTTCCCGAAATTAAATTCCAACTTTATCTTGGAGACTTGGAGTCTAGCTTGCACACATGCAGGACCATGGCACTGACATTAGACTCCGTAAGAAACTCATATTGATGATGATTAATAAAGAATCTGATTACAATACATATTGGGTATTACACAATAGACTCACGATTCATACTCATACAAGTTAGAACATCTCAAGTTCAATTTCAATATGTGTTGACTCCTCGTGGCAACGCACGGGCATATTTGCTAGTTAATAAAATATTTCAAGGTACTGATTTGCGTACGTTTCCTTGATATATATTTAAATATGTACTGACATCTGAGTACACTTTACGCTTATAACAACATAGTTTTTGGACATCTAATTTGAAGTTTAGAATTTCTAACTCTAATTCTAGATGTAGCCATTTTAGATCTGTCCATTAAATGATTAAAATAATGTTGTGTTGGGAAAGTATAGGACCCGGATGCGCCCACCGTGGACGCCCTACCATGCACTCAAATTCATTCGCCATCGTTTTTATACGAAAAGAACGACGTTTGCTATCAGAATCCGATCGAAAAGAAAAGGTGAAACATTGCACTAGGCATTAGCATTTGTCCTTCCTCTTAAAAAGAGAGTTTCAGTGAGTGGGTTCCAAAAACACTAGACCGTGCAAGTCAATACTACTTTATGTCATGCCTTTCTGTGCTTTGGTTGGCTTTGCCGTGATGCTTGGTTCCGTGCTGTGTGTGTGTGGGTCTTTGCTTTATTTTGCAGGCTCACAGCACGTTGGCATGATGATGGTTCAGTTCAGTGGACGGACGAATAAAGCTGTGGCTGCACAACGCAAATGGATTCGCTCACTGGACGACGACCGAATATAAAGAATCCGAAGACTTTGAATTGTCTATGTAAGTGGGCCCCACCTACGCGCTTGGGCGCCACATCCACGGCGAGGACCGGACCGGAGTGCCCCCCTTGGACACGCTCGCTGCAAAATGTTTTGTCCACCCAGGCGATGTACATGATGAGCTATGGAAGTCGCCACGACAATGCAAGGGGAGGGTTTTTCTGCCACGGCAGCAGCTACAATTTTCATTCTATCTCTATTAGTCAGTAGAGATTTTAATGTCGTGGGCCCATGAATTAGCTAGACAAGCTTCCATAGGCAAAACTTCTCTTGTTTGGATAAATGACCCCCTGCCTTCATTCGGCAACTACTTGTAAATAATATAACTATCTTATCTTATCTTATCGAATGAATAAAGCCTGAGATGAGAATTTCAAAAGAAGAAGAATGGCAACAAAAAAAATAAAACTAGGGTAAATGTCGCTAGGTGTACACCGACAGACTAGGAGTTGCCTTGATGCATGTTAGTTTAGGGTTGCCATGTCTGAAAGGATCCAAAGCCAAAGAGAAAGGGTGAATCGAGCTTAAACTTAAACATAAAGAACAATATTAGCCTAGACAAAACTATTTCGCCTGCTTGCACAAAGGCACCTCAGATTAAAATGATCGCACTAAGAAATCCTTAAGACCATCATACAAAAATATGTCCTTAGAAAGATTCACACTAAGAGAAGGGCCCTTAGGTGTGAAAAGTAAACCTATTACTAAGCACACTCTAACAAAAAAAAAAAAAAGTTGAACACAATAAGTAGCAAAGCACAAGCTTGAGACATAAGAGTAATGCAAGAACATGCATAAAAGATGTAAAAAGAGAGAAGTAATGTTTTTCCCCATGATAACGGGCTATTGCCACAACCCGTAGTCCACGTTAGAGCACCGAAGAGTCAAAAAGACTCAGTTTAGCTCCTTCAGTCAAGAAGTCTCAAGTCTTCACTAGCGGATACATGTTCTCTATTCTAAAACAACGGGTAAAACAATGTACACCAATAGGAGTACGGGTGGTCATGGATCATGGCCCTCCTCATTCCTCTTTCACAATTCAACTTAGCTCTATCTATTTTTAGTTGAAAATTATTATAATTTTATAGCCCGGTTTTATTATTAAGTCTGATCCTTAAATTTGCTAGGATAAATTAGATAGCCCTTTTTACTACCCATAAATAGGAGCCTCTCAATATGTTTTTCCCCAAAAGAACGCCATAAATATCTGCTTTGGCATTATGTTATTAAAAGAAAAGAAAAACAACTTATTGGCTCCTAATTAGCATCAGTTGCATAATTGACTTGTATTTCTAGATTTTTGGCCATACCGTGAATCGATGGATACAAAGAGTAATTCAAATAAAAGAATTAGGCAATGTAAGCTATATATATTAAACTTCGAATAAACAAAATTGGGCCATCGTAAGCTATCTTTTCACCAGTGAATAATGGAACATATATAAATCCGTGCCACTGTAGTTCATTACAAGTGACAAAAATGGAACTCCAAAAGCATGAGACAAAGGATTTCATGAAACTTATCCATCGTCTACGGATAATTTAAAAAAAACAAAAATAGAAGAAGTAGCTATCGTGTAGAGCTGCAAAACAAATCGAGGACGTTCAAGCAGCTTCTTGCTCAGTAGCACTAGCAGCATTCAAATCGACGGAAAGATCAAGCTCCTGCATTGCATCAGTGTAGGTTTATTAATTGTTAACTGAAGGAATTTACTATTTTAACATCACTTGAATATATAATACATCTATGCTTGTGCCAGTAAGTTACCTTTCCAGTGATCTTATTGTACAAGGCGAGTACATCCTTTACTGTTGTCTCAAAGTGAGTGGTTGAGTCGTAGCTCTACAAAAATCAAGGTGTACTTAGTTACTTACCAAAAACACTATAGTGTGGTCATTTACTATAAAATTGTGAGGGCATGTACTTACATTTGTCAAGAAACAGCTATCCTCCTCAGGATTATTAATGGCTTCATATCTGTCATACATGTCAAAGAATGTCTCCTCTACAGGGCCAAGCAGATCGATCCCAGGCTTCAACTCGATCTCGGGCTTGTCGGTCTCAGCTTCAGTCGAAACGAAAGCAATGAACTTGCCTTTTGGTGCAACATTGTGAGCATAAGAGCAGCAGAACACGTACCTACAATGGAACAACACAATTCAAGCAGATGCCAAATAGCATGTCGTATTTTACAGTTTTCTTTAAAATTTGTTGCACAAGATGACTTACATGTCTGATTTGCGCTTTAACTGCTTCTTTGGGAGGATGATCTGCACCGAGTGTGAATCCTTGGTGTCTGGGATTGGATGCTTCATGATACAGATCGCACGGGCCACTCTTCCAACCTTCTTCACCTGATCATTGGTTCAAGCATTTTAGAAACTGAAGCCATGTACAAGTGAGTCACCAATTCTCACATATATACCTTTTCAGGCAAATAGGAAGGATCACAAACAATCTTCTTGCATTTTGCGGTCTCCCCTTCAGAAGTGACTCCATATGCTTTTCCCTCTCATCAAACTCAACCTGCAAAAAGTTTGCAATTTGGCACAGTTGTCAGAAGTTTTGAACTACCATTTTGTTTGAGTATTCTCATGTTGTGTGCTGCCTGAAATACTTTAGTTACCTTGCATTCTGGCTTGTTCAGCATGTACGTGCCACCATAAACAGCGCTCAAACGGGCAAAGGCCTTTCACGACATGCATCATTTCAGTTTATAATGAAGCTTAAAAAGTGGCTAGTTGATTCATCATAGCTTTATAGCTAGGGCATACCTGAGGGAGTTCTCCCAAACCATATAGAGGGTAGATGTAAGGGGACCCTCCTTGGAAGCGTGCAAGTGATTCTGCATAAAGCTATCGAAACAGAAGATCAACATTAGAAACATGTTTTGATTTTGTTTCTCTCCATAACCCTATCACCATGCATCATGATTCAAGATATTGAAATTTTTTATTGTACCAAAATGTAATCTAAGGATTAATTTATACTAATGAAATTTAATGGGCTGTAGAATTTTCTCTCAACTAAACATATGTATTTTTCTTATTAGATAATGGAACAAATTAAAACATCCCAGCCTCTATATTTGAAGATGTACACTGCTGGAAACAGTGTGCATGTTCTAGTCAAGTTGAAGAACAATGAACCAAAAAATAAAAACATAAATATAGCAATTGATGTTTTAGAGGTCATTTTAATACACATAACTTTGGCCTAATAATGTTTCGAATATGTTAGTTGTACTGTATTGTGAAGAGGGTCACACAAATTGGGAGGGTACAACAAACATAAAACAAATTGTGTGTATAGCAAAAGTACGACAATGTAGTACCTTCATTCTCTTGACAGTGTCAATTGCAGGCTCATCCAGGTAGCTATCATCTCGATGCAGCGCTAATGCATGCCCGATAAAGTCAACTGTATCATCCTCCAATCCATATTTTCTGATCCAAGATAAAATTTTAGTTTTTTGCATTCGGAAACAAATGGTGACAGAATAATACAAGCTGGCTTTCTAATTTGGCCTCAAGAAGGATCAACTGAAATGCAGCACAAGTGAAAGCAACTTACGAGATGACTTCTTTTGTGGTGACCTTTGTCAGATCTAGGCCCTCGTGAGATTTTGGGTCGTCCTCCTCGTAATCCTGCACATATATGAAGAACTTGCGAGCACGACGCTTCTCAAATAGACCCATCAGGTTAGATTTCAAAGCTTCAACATCGGTTGCAGGGACTTTGTGGATCTGTCAGTGTTAACAAATAAAAAAAAATTAACAAGAGTGAATCAGCATGCATATATACATGTTTCACAATTCGATTATATATAAATATCAGACTCATTTACCTTCCCGTTGTTGTACACAAAACTTCCGTCAACAGCCTTGAAGTTTAGATACTTTGTCACACTGGTGTGGATCAGAACACGAACCAGCGCACCATTTGCCATCATGAACTGTAAATTTTAGAGCATATTTTGAACTGCGCAACACCAAAACATTCTGCAGGACAGCCAAGCTAGCAATAGAGAGATTCTCAGGTAACAGACCTTGGGTACCATGTCAACATTGTATTCTTTGCTGATACCCAGATGCTCGGGAGGAGTATCATTGCCTTTGAATCTCTTCCAGAGCTAAAATGCACCAAGCCACTCACCGGAGGGAAGCGTTAGAAATTAGAAATACAAATTTGAAACTGATGAAGTCATGGATGTGCATGACAGTAACGTAAACTGAATTGGTGCTTCATTTATAACAACAATAAGGGCATAATTGAAGATGTTTGGCAAAAAAAGGATAGTACAATTAGGAAATTTTAAACTCGTCTTTGGTTCTCTCCAACAGATGATGTTTAGATATAATTATTCGTAATTAGAGTCTGCACAGAGAAATTAATGACGATGCTCTGCCGTCCACGATCATCGTGAGATAGATAGATATATCAAACCTTGATCAAATTCAGAGATGAAGATTCTCCTCCATAGTAATCATTCCTATCCATGTGAAGAACCTGTGTAATCACGTATATAATATGAGAAATAAACCAACATTGACGGTTGGATCTCGTCCGGCCGGTTCACACTGGCAAGAAGAAAAAAAAAAAGAAACAGAAAACAAATTAAAGAACCTTGAGGCCATCGACGGAGAGGAGGCCGCTGATGATGCACTCCTTGAGCCCCGTCCCCAACACGATCACGTCGTACTCCTCATCCATCCTGCAGGTCTCTCTCTCTCTCTCGCTCTCCCTGCTAGCAATGCAAGCTCCCGGCCTGTGTACGTTGCCTTCTCTCCTCGATCTCACGCTCTCACTCGCTAGTTATCTCTTGTGCGTTTACCGTATATAGCTAGGGACGGCAATAAGATGGCCGGACATGCCTGCGCGGAGGCCCGAAATGGTCGCTGCGCCCCGCGGCGATGTCGGTGGAGGTGGTCGCGGTGCCACGCGACACGTTGCGCGCGCGCGCGACCCGGCGCCGGTGGGCATTTTGCCGGATCGATTTGAGCGGTGGCTATCAGGCTGTGCATGCACCCCACAAATTAACGTACTACAGGCAGAGATCGATCACGTACTGCAAGCTTTAATTAGGCGTTTTAATTCCATCCTCTGTATTTAGTATAACTAGAAGTATACCCTGCGGCGTTGCCGTGGGATTCTCTTAATAATACTTTTTATGTACAATACTATGTATACATATATAAAATGTTGTCTAAAAATTAGTATATAACTTATTCAGATCTTGTAAAAATCAGTATATAATATTTGATTACATTATAGAGGAATAGGTGATGAAGCAAATATTATATGTAAGTATAACTTATATGTTAATAGATTAAAGATTTAAATCATTTTACATGATAGAAATGACATGGATTTTTTTTTGTAATTAATAAGGGATGACATGGACATAGTGAGTAATGATGCTTTGCATGATAAGATAGAACATGCAAGTGGGTTCTTAGTGGAGAATGATGTGGACACCGTGCATGTAGAGAGAACTCATCTAGTGGGGTTTATCTTTATAAGAGTTATAGATATAACAATGAGATTAGTATAATATAATAATGAGAGCTGGCGATTGGATGGATATTACCTGCCTGTTCGTTTAGCTGGCTGTCTCATCGCTGGTCGATCTTTGTGAGAGAAAGTATTGTTGGCTGGCTGGCTCGTGGCTGATGTTGTGAGAGAAAGTACTGCTGACTAGCTGGCTGAACACCGTAGTTCCAAAGAGAAAATAGTGTGCATTCCACTCGATTACTTGTACGTCCTGCCATTATCATCCCACTCGATTACTTGTACGTCCTGCCATTATTATTACTTTGCAAATGAGAGCTTGCTGAACACTATCAAACCAAATAAACAGGAAAAAAAATGTTACAACTGTTATCCCCATTTTTTTCACATGCTTGTAATAACAAACAACTATATGCGAAAAGAGAGGCTCGCTCTCGGTTGTCTCCCTTTTTTGGCGGCCGCGCGCCGCCATTAAGAAACCACCACCCCCCTCCGCCAACCTCCCCGCCACATGCTCTCCTCCCTCCAGACAGACCTTTCCATCTCCGGCATCCATGGGTGGCCGGCTCGTGGTTTGGGCTGCGGATCCGCCGCCCTACGGTTTGATCTGCCACTCCTCTCCGAGATGGCGCGTCCTCCTACCTCTCACCCCTCCCCGTCGACATTGGCAAGCTAGGGTAGCCGGCAGTTGGATTTGGGCCTCACAGGGCTCGGATCTTCGCCTCTCACGGTCATGCTCGTTGGTCATGCTCCTAGCGTGACATCCCCTATCAAAGTGCTCTAGCTTGCGCGCCCTGCATGGATGTCTCCCCGACTTGCTACCCCATCGCCGGACTCGAGTAGTGGTGCTACTATGTTGGTTTGGTGCTCTTTACGTGGTGTTTGCGGGGACCTTGAGTGCACGGTTTAGCCGCGGGCATGACGGCGGTGGGGCTGCGTGCACATGGGTGTCTCCACTAGATTTGGCGCTCCCTTGTGCGGATTTGGTGGAGCTGCTATTGGTCCACGGGACCAAGGCACTTATGGTGCTCTAGGCAGCGGTGTTGTTGCTTCTTTATGGACACGCCGCGGCGCGTGGTTTGGTCGTGATTTAGCCGGGCGGCAGGGCCGCATGTTTGGTAGCGACGTCACCATATGCCTCTTCTTGGGGAGGGCTGAGCGTCGGTCCAATTTTGCGGTTTGGTGACAATGTCGAGAAGTCAAGGCGAAGGTTCTGGGCGAAAGCTCAGCTCAGCTCTTGGCTGGTTAGCGACGATGAATTTCCTTCTTCAAGGCGTTGCTGTAGAACCTCTCATTGCCTCCTCCTCGACCCCGCCAAAAACACTACAGTCCTTCTCGGCATAAGAGTCGGGCTCAAGCCGATGATGATTACGACGGCGTCATTAACCTCCTTGGAGGCATCATCGAAGAGCTCCTATGGCTCTACAATTTTTCTCTTTGTTTTGATGTATTTGTGGTTGGACCATCTCACTCCAATGGGGATTTTGTTGTGTTGTTTTAGTTGTGGATATGCCACGATCTTGCCTCATGGTAGAGGTTGTTGTATGATTTTAGTCCGGTTTTTAAAAATTAACCGGACGACTAGGTTTTGCCTCGTTTTTTTCTAAAAAAAGAACGTGACTTTTGATTTCATATCAATATTTAGGTGGGGATTTCTCCCCTGACCTTTTTTAAAAAAAAAACATAATATATTTATTTTTCTAAAAAAATAATAACACGTACCCTTGTCTAAACGCTGAGCCAGCTGACACGATGGAGGAGTTCCCAAGACCGACCTGATCTTCAGTTCACGTTACTGCACTCCGGCGGAATCATGGAGCGGAACCCCGGCCGGGTACGCATCGCATTTCCCTCGTCGTGGTCCACATTGGACCGTGGACTTGGCCGTCCTCGCCTGTAGTTGTGCTGACTTGACCGCCGGCTGGCCCACAGGTAGGCCTGGCCTGGCCCACCACACCCACCCAGTGCACGCAGCAGCTTCCTGCCCTTTTCCACTCCTCACCTCCTCCTCAACTCAAAGGCAGCTGAACCAGCTCCAGCACCCATCCTTCCAAGTAGTTCCGCCGCTTCCGAGCTGCCTCCATCCATCTCCTTCCTTTCACACCGGGGAGGGGAGAGAGCGGAGCGCAGGCAGAATCAATCAACCAACAAGCAAAGCAACGATGGCGGCAGCCCGCGTCCTGGCCGCGCTCCTCGCCGCCTTCCTCGCCGTCTCCGCCGCGCGGGCGTCAAACGACGAGGGCGACGCGCTCTACGCGCTGCGGCAGCGGCTGTCCGACCCCAACGGCGTGCTCCAGAGCTGGGATCCCACGCTCGTCAACCCTTGCACCTGGTTCCACGTCACCTGCGACCAGGCCAGCCGCGTCGTCCGCCTGTGAGTTCTTTCTCCCTCCTCTCTTCTTCTTCTCTCTTCTCTTGCACGCCGCCGGCGATCTCCCACTTGCTTCCGGGGCTCCGTGTGTTCCTGTCTGAATTCAACGGCCCTGTTCCGCAACTTCGGTTCTTTGGTTGCGAGAATCCGATGGTTTAATTGTGTCTTGTTTCTTGAAAAAGAATTAGGCCATCGGCTCTTTGTTTTGAGTTGATCACACGGCGACCTGCGTGGAGACAAATCTTTGTTTCGAGATCTATGTGTCTCACAGATTACATGTGGAGGAGCCATAGCAATGGATGATTGGATCATCTTTATCTAAAAAAACAATGGATGATTGGGTTTGGGGATGGTCTAGTCTTCGAATATGACTTGCTACAATTACATGGTCTGTTGGCCCCTCAAAATTGCCCATTCGACTGGGGATTTCTTTATTTCCAACCATCTCTAGGAGCATAACTAAGAATATCAAGCTTTCCGACTTTGTCAACTTGAGTATCTTGTTAAGAATTCGGTGATTCTGTTATCTGATGACTCTGTCCTTTTTGACAAATGTTTCAGGGATTTAGGCAACTCCAACGTCTCCGGCTCAATCGGCCCTGAGCTCGGCCGCCTTGTCAACCTCAAATACCTGTAAGCAATTATCTGAGTTCTAGGATTTCTGATGGAGAGTGGAGCTTGATTGAGGTTTAATGGGAGTTGGATTTTCTTTCTGATGCAGGGAGCTATACAGGAACAATCTTGACGGAGAGATCCCAAAGGAATTGGGCAAACTCAAGAACCTGATCAGCTTGGATTTGTATGCTAACAAGCTCACTGGAGGAATCCCCAAGTCACTTTCCAAGCTCGATTCACTCAGATTCATGTATGTATCTTCTCAACAGTTACTTTGCTAACCACAAAATCCATGCCTTTCTTTTTACAAGAGCAAGTAGCCAAGTACTCTCAGTTCATTCTGAGTTAAAAGTGGACAAATGGTAATTTGGGTCAAAAGGAATTTGGCTTGAATCTTGTTATTCTAATGAGCACGACAAAGCTTTTCTCAGCTGATTACTGAAACTTCATCATGTTTCATGTTTCTCTTATAGGCGCTTGAACAACAACAAGCTTACTGGATCAATTCCAAGGGAGTTTGCCAAGCTTTCCAACCTCAAAGTCATGTGAGTGTAGACCTTTATCATATTCGGTTGTTTCTTTAATTTCCATGGTCACTGATTGTTGGTATATCCTCCGTCCTCCGACATGCAGTGATTTGTCTAACAATGATCTCTGTGGAACTATTCCTGTTGACGGACCTTTCTCAACCTTCCTCTCCGAAGGTATGCCTCAAAGCTGACTTACTACCAGTACCAGATAGTATTCAGTATAGATGACTACATATGTTGTGGAAAACACCGACAGATTGAAACAACTAGATTTCGATTGTCTAATCTCATCCTGAAAGGAATACTACCTCTGGACCTTGCACATCTCTGACTGCTATTATCTTTGAGAATGTGCTCTTAAGATCCTCCAAATTAATGAGATTTTGCAAGTGTGTTCTGATACAAATCTACACATACATCGTACATGTTTTTAACTTAATAAATTTAAAGTTATTGATGTTTGCAGTTTTGACCAAATCTCATCCTAGATGACATGTTTTTATGACCGGGCTGATAGATCCTCAAACATTGCACAAGATTACCTAAGACCATACAGTGATATGATATTGCATTGTTTCAATGCTAGATCGTTGAACTTGTGTTTTCCACAACAACTTGAACTTGGTAAAGTGCTAACACATCTCTACTTTCCAGCTTTGAGAACAATAGCAGGCTCAACGGTCCAGAGCTGCAAGGATTGGTCCCCTATGACTTTGGATGTTAGATGCGATACCGATGCACAACAATCAACAATGTATCACCGATGCACAACAATCAACAATGTATCCCGTCCCTAGTTGAAGAAAAACAAGATAGTAGTACCGATAGAAACCTAGCTTGGAGAATGCCATGACTATATGTATGTATAATATTCAGATAAGATTTGACAAGGGTGTCATAGCAGGTCGTGATATTCTGTGTGCATTCAGACAACAGCATAAAAAAAGAATGTATTCAGACAAGTTCTGCGTGGTTGATATTTTTTTTCTCGATGGATAGCTGCTTTTATGCAGGCATGCAGCTGTGTGTTGATATTTTGCAAACCCAAACAATCCATTCAGAAATGAGGGAACATATTGTTCATGCATAAATTCAAGCTTCCAATACATACATTTCATGTTTTCTGTACAATGGTAAAAAAATGTTGGTTATAATTCTATCGCATCATAAAAGAATAGGTCACTTGGCAAGTCATAAGCATCTCAAGGAACATCCTACTTCATCTGCTATACAAAACGATCACGAAGTTCATGCCAGCTGAAGTTGGCTGGGCACTGTGACCAACAAATAATTTATTATATAGAGAAAAAATACTAAAAAAGAAACATTTGCACACTGCTCCCTTGAAAAACAAAAATGGCTCCAGGGAAACGCTGGCTTGCAAGTAATTGTCAAATCCCCGCAAAATTGATCGTCAACAAATCAGCCCCATCACTTGGTGATTGGGCTCCCTCATATTGACCAAAAGATGCTCCTCTGTAATATGAAGTGCAATGATTTTACCGAAAATTACTTTGCAGATGGTTCTGTTAATGGCCTTCCATATAGCCGAAAAGTAATGAAGATTTTGACATCTGAGGCTCTCGCTCAAGTGCTGCTACCACATCCTTTATGGAAACACTCCGCGCCACTTTTGTTAGTGGTGACCTTCTAACACCACCTAGAAAAATTGCAAAACATTTATGACTAAGAAACCAAACTAGTGCATGCATGGTACATATTACTCAGTTTGACTTAACCTACAAATTCAGTATTTAAAATAAATCTGTTCATATTTTACATTCTAGAATATGTGTTGTTTATATATTATAAAAGTTTGATCAACTTAGATTGTTTGGTGGTAACCTGATAAACAATGAAATGGTATTGTCGTCTTAGGTTCATAGAATTTAAAATGAGGCCATTTTAAAGAATATTTCTAGTTTTTACTGAATAAGCGTTGATAGAATTAGAATGGCACATCACTAGTATTTTAAAATGGATAAGTATACACAACTTCAAAACAAAAATCCAGGGATAACATAGGTGGTGGCACTGATGTGCAGTGCACTCTTGTTTAACAGCAAAGTACAAGAGAAAGGAGATCAGGCTTACCAGATCCAAGCATTGTGGAGTAGCCTCTCTTTTCAACTTCCTGTTCTTCCCTCAAGTCTTTCCCAGATTTCAGTGATGGCCTGTGTTGCAACATGTTACCTGGTACAGAGCCAGAAGAACCATCACCTCCCTCACTTCTCTGTTTATTTCGTTCAGCTAGCAATTGCCACTTTGATAGCATGTCATCTCCCCCAGCTGCAACTCGTGCAGCAACATTTGCAGCTGTAGTTCGCATCTTATCATCGTCTTCCTTGTAAGTCTGTATACAATAAACAAAATCATCAACAGCTCTAGTGTACAAGTATCCCATTACTATGGACAGAGACTAACCTTTGCATGCTTTGACAAACCACGGGTCTCGTTTTTTCTTTTTCTAGATCAACATTTGCATTGCCATCTCCCTGCACATACAAATACACTCATTAAAACTACCCAGTCCTGAAAGCTACCCCAAGAACACTAATTCAGACAACTGATAATTGTTGTAGTATCTTCCAAAATACGATGCAATGAAGAAGCATGAGGCCATTGTTCTTAAGGCAGTATGAGTAAAGGAATCTCACTTAACAAAGAGGTCAAAACGGTTATTGTTTAACGGGGTAACAGAGAAAAGGTGGCCACCAAATGGAATCTGCCTCATGCTATATGTGGTTACTGATAAGTCATATGTAGTTTGGTGTGGGATACCAAATGTATCATTCAACAACGGAATAATGGATGTGATTTGGATTCAGAAACTCTAGTTCTTAACCATATATTTACTAGCAAATTTGCTTGACATTAACATTAGCACATACTAGAGAAGTGCTAAACTACATATAACCAAGGTTCTGAAGGTAGCAAATCATCCTGTGGGGACTTGGTTACACCTTATCACCTAGGCAACACATAGGAGGCAAGAGGCACTTGTCGGCTAGGTGACTCCATAAGAACCTTGCACATGACATTATAGGCAAATGAATATTATAAGTGGTAAACTGTTCCAGTAAAAAGGCAAGCGTTCCTTATTCAACTTAAATCATTAAATCATGATTTATGTGAACAGAAAGTAAAAATCAAACTGAAACATCATGCAGAACTAACATCATTTTGTTTCCTAATTCTCTCAAAGCATCCTCAGCCTGCTTTTTCTCCCACTGTTCTCTTGCTTCTCGGTTCACCCTCAGAATATGACTGCGAACATCTGAGGATAATGGATAAAACGATGCCTTGACTTTTCAACATCAACCCTCTACGCACAATAAGAACATGTTTAGTGAAAAATCTCAGATAGTTTATTTGGGAAGGAAAACTGAATTGTTAGAGAGAGAGTGATTGTCTCTCTTCCTCCAAACCCTAGAAGGGTGGGCAATATAGTTCTTTGTACATGGGCCTCATGGGCCTAGCCTCATGGGCCTTTACACATATACACTAACACCCCCCGAGCCGAAAACCGGGCGCAGCGGAGATCAAGACCGGACATGAAAGAAATCAACACACACGGGGCCCCTAGCGCTAGTCACAACTAGCCACCGGGCGACGTTGAGGTCGGATCGAACTCGGAGAAGGTCGATGAGGGAAGACCCTTGGTGAAGATGTCAAATAACCGGAGAGGTGGTCGGTACATGGAGCACCGAACAGCGCCGATGGCAACCAAGTCTCGGACAAAGTGCAAGTCGATCTCCACATGCTTTCGGCCCGATGCCGAACGGGTTGGTGGAGAGGTAGACGGCGCCGACATTGTCACAAGATACAAGTGTGGTCTTGGTCATTGGTCGTGAAGCTCGCCCAAGAGCCGACGAAGCCCGAGGAGGCCTCTGCCATCGTTGGCAACAGCCCGGTGCTCCGCCCCGCACCGAGCGGAGACAACCGGCCGCCGCTTGACGACCAGGGGGAGACGAGGTTGCCGCCAAGGAAGACGGCATACCCGGAGGTAGAGCGGCGAGTGTTCCGGACACCCCCGGTCGCCACAAGATTGTAGACGACGAGCGCAGGTGGAGGGTGGCCGTGGATCATCGCCAGAGTCAACGGTGCCACACGGACATAGCGGAGAAGGCGCTTCATCGCAAAGAAGATGAGGTGCCCGTGGATCATGCATGTGAAGACGGATTGGCTGAATCGCTAGACGCGATGTCGCCCGGTGAAGGTGAGGGTCTCGCAATGCACCGCCCATACCCGAAGGCAAGATGGGATCCGCTTGTGGTCGCCTTCATCGCCAGAGAGCCACCGAAAGTATCGACCGAGTAGCACACGGCCGACAAGTTGTCATCCCGGCCCGCTCGAGGATATCCTGAGCATACCGTCAGCCGTGGGGGAACAACCTTCAAGGGCGAGTCTCCACCGTGACCCCCGTGAAGTGGTGAAGGGGACCGAGATCCTTCATGGCAAACTCCCGCCGCAAAGCCGATATGACACGAAGAAGCCGGGCTGGAGGTCGGGAGGACAATGTCATCAACATAGAGTAGCAGTAAGCGACCTCACTCCATGGCGATAGATCTAACGTAGAGAAGTGTCGGACTTGGCCTCTCAATCCCAAAGTGAGAAGGTAGGTGGCAAATCGGGAGTACCAAGCACGAGGAGCTCGCTCGCACCATAGAGCGACTTTGTTGAGCCGCAAACCGGATCGCCGGATCGAGTCGACAAAACCCCGCCGGCCGATCGCAAAAGAAACTGGGCTCCCGCACAAGGTGCCATGGAGGAATGCATTCTGACATCTAGCCGGCACCGCCAAGAGCGAGAGAGAGCAAGGGAGAGGACCGGTGGCGCGATATGAAAAGCTTGACCACCGGACCGGTCTCATCATAATCAACCCCCGGCGCTGGTAAAGCCTCGAGTACCCAACAGCCTTGTAGCGCCCCAGACGCTGTCACAACCGACGCTTTATGCGCCCGGATCCACTTGCCGCAGGACCACATTGCCACCGGACGGACGCGGCACAAGGTCCCACGCCCGTTGGCAAGAAGAGCCTCATGCTCCTCTTCCATCGCGCGCCGTTAGGATCCGCCAAGGCGCGGGGCGGACAAAGGGAAGGGAATCGGAGAGACCGCGATCGCTCTCGGTGGCGGGATGGGCCGCGGGACGAAGAACCCCGCCGCATGGCGTCACCATCGGGTGAGTGTGACGGGGGTCTCGGCGAAGGATCTGGGTGGTAGACCGCCGGGTAACCCACACGGACCTGCCGTGGTGGAGGTGGCGGCGCGGTGGAGAGCCGGAGCCGGGTCCGAGGCACGGCGCCCGGGCCGCGCGACGGTAGGCACACGGCGGCTGCGCCCACGTCGTCCCGGCCGAAGAGGGCACGACACGGCTCCGGACCGCGCTGCCGTGGTGCCAGGACGCCGACCGCGGGGCGAGGCGCAGCAGGGACTCCGGGGCCGTGCGGCGTGGCGCAGAGGACGCCGGGTCGCCCCGAGCGCGCGGCCGGCCGGGCGGGCCGCGCGCGTGCGCAGCGAGGGTTCCGGGCCGCGCGCGGGCGCGGCGTAGACGCCGGCGGCGCTGCGGGCGCAGGCGCCCGGCGATGGCGATGGCGCAGAGGTGCCGGGCCACGAAAGTGGCGCGGCGGGTGCGTACCGAGTACCTGTGGAGAAAGGCCAGAACGGAATCGTGGCCGAACTATCCGGTCGAAACATGGACTCCAACTCGTGATCGGGGGAAGGCGTGGAAGAAGTGGAGTCTGAGAAATCCGAGGCTCGCCGAAGCCGACGTGCCGGGAGATAAGCACCCTGGGCGAGAAGTGAGGTCGTAGGCAACGGCACCTTATGATCGGGGAGTAGCCAAGAAACACACACCAGGTGTCGAGCGGGGCGCCAACTTGTGAGGAGTAGTGGCGGTGAGGTTAGGGTAACAAGCACAACCGAAGACACGGAGGTGATCATAGCGAGAGGGGAGGTGTCAAGAGGGCGTGGTGAGGAGTGGGAGGCGGGGAGAGGCCGTGGAAGGAAGCCGGTTGAGCGGGTAGGTGGCGGTGTGTAGGCTCTCGCCCGCCGAGAGCGTGAGGCGAGAGGGGCGAAGAAGGAGAGTGCGCAGGACATCGCTCGCGGGTGCGAATCATCCGCGAGCCTTTTGCCGCTCGGGAAGAGGTGTACGGGCAAGACATGCGGAGCCGAACACCATGAGCGAGAAAGAAGGAGCGGGAGGTGTTGTTATCGAACTCACGCCGTTGTCACACCGACGGCCTTGATGGTGAGGCCGAATCGAGGGACACCTGTGCAAAGAAGTGGAGGAGGGTGGAAAAAGTCTCGGACTTGGCACGTAAAGGGAAAGTCCAAGAGTAGTGAGAGAAATCATCGAGGACTCCACCGTGATAATACTTATAGCCGGAGATGCTAGGAATGTGAGAAGTCCACGTGATCACAAAGTGAACAAGAGCGGCGCATGCGCCGCACGCCGAAGAAGAAGTAGGAAAAGGAAGGCGCACATGGCGACTAACCGGCACGCATGGGCGTAGATGCTCATCGGCCCGAGTGCAAGGAAGGTGGGCACTACGACCGAGCCGAGCCAAAGCGCCGCGACTGTAGGACCGGCCGCCGGGCGGTGGTGTAGAGGAAGAGGGAGTAATGGCAAGGGCCACGGAAGTGGAAGGCGGTAGAGCGGAAGCGTGAAGGCGAAGGGAGTAAAGGGTCCCGAGTCCACAGCCGAGGAGTGGACGCCCGAGGCGGAATCCTTCACCGTGAGACCGGTAGAGTCGAACTCAACGTAACAAGAGTTGTCGGCAAAGAACCGGCGGATGGAAAGAAGGTTATGGACGATCCGAGGAGCAACAAGGACAAAGAAGATTTAAAAGGACCGTGGGCTGAACCCACGGAGGTGACAGAAGACAAGACCCATTCCCAACCATGATCGAAGAGGGACAGGAAGGGTGAGGAGGGCGAAGAGAAGAAAGGATGCCAAGATGAGGGGTAGTGTGGAAGGAAGCCCCGAGTCGGGCGATCCACTCGTGCGTATTGCGCGGTGCAACCCCATGGTGCTGAATGATTGCGCCAGATCACCCGGAAGCCCACCCCCCGGCCAAAGACCGGAGTCGGGCCAGTGGAGCGAGGAAGGCGAGGAAGGGCACGGACGGAGTAAAGGGCCGCCGGCGACCATGGCGCACGGCCGTAGGCCGGGAACGAGGCCCGCCCATCGAGGCGCGCCTCGCCATGGGTTGCCGCAGGATGGCCGGCGCGGCGGACCTCCCGAGGCTTGGTGGGGGTAGCCAGAGTCGGAGAGAGTCGCGTGGCGCGAAGGGCGCCGGCAAGTCTGACCCGGCGCGTCGCCGGTGCGTGGCGCCGCCGCGACGGACGAAGGAGGGCGGCGCGGAGGGAGTCATGGCCGGCCCAGTGGCGGCGACGCTCGGGTGCCGCCCGCGGTGGGTATGGCGGGTGGCCAGCGCGTCGCTGCCGAGCCCCGCGCCCTCGGCCCGGTGGTGCCAGGCGCGGCGAAGGGCGAGGCGGCGGCGCAAGCCCGCCAGGGAGAGGTGGGGCGCGGCGTAGCCTCCCGCCGTGGCGAAGCAAAGGGGCTGCGGGCGGGGTTGGTGCGCAGCCCGCGGCCAAGAGTAGGGGAAGAGGGGGTCGCGCCGCTTGGCTCGAGGCCGGGCGGGCGGGCGGCTCCCGGCCGCGCCGCGCCCCGCCGGTGCTGAGACGGGGCCTTGGTGGCTGCAGCCGGCCCGGGAGCGCCATGCCGTCGTCCCCTTGCACGACTAGGGCCTGCCATGGCGGGAGGGTAGGTGGATGGCGGCGGTGGTCGGAGCGAGAATTTGGGGGTGGAGCCGGCGGCGGCCCGAGCGGCTGCGCGGCGGCAACTGCGTGTGACAGTGCGGCGAGGTGACGGCGCCCGAATCCGGCGGGCGGGCGAGGCCGGAGGAGGAGGGGATGGGCGGGGCGGGTCGGGGAGCCCGCGGGCACGGCGGCCAGCGCGACCGCGCTACTGTGCGCCCACAGCTAGGGCCGCCGACGGGAGGAGGGCGTGCAGCCGCGCGCTGGAGCGGCCTAGCTGCGCCGCGGAGCGAGGGCGGAGTCGAAGCCTTTGTGCAGCCAACGCGGCCAACCATTGTGACGCCCGCGCCCAGGCGCCTCGCCTGCCCGGTGCCGCGACGGGGAGGAGGGAGGAGGCCGCGCTCGAGGCGCGCCAGCTCGCGCGCCGCGGCGAGAGTAGTCCCGGGCGGCAGAACAGAGGAGAGGAAGGGGAAGGAGGAAAGGGAGAGGAAGGGGTCGGGCAAGACGCAGGGAGCGGCGGCGCCAAGGCGGCGGCCCCATCATCTTGCGCGGCCGGGCGGGGAAGGATCGGTACTAAGCTTGATACCATGTTAGAGAGAGAGTGATTGTCTCTCTTCCCTCCAAACCCTAGAAGGGTGGGCAATATAGTTCTTTGTACATGGGCCTCATGGGCAAAGCCTCATGGGCCTTTACACATATACACTAACATGAATGAATTTAAAGATACCATACCTGTTTTGAGAACCTTATTATACTGCTTATAAAACCCCGCAACCTCTCCTCAACACACTGGTAAAATTTTAAGTTAGATGTACATAAGCCAAAACAACTGGAAAGGGTTTAGCATTTTACAGGATAATCTCACCATGGATAGACAGCGTTCCACATCAGAGCCAATGACCTTCAAATTACATTTACTCACTGCCAAAACATCATAGTCAGAGAATAGATGCCAAAAGAATTTTTGATCGAGTAAAACATAAAATAATGGAGGTCTTAACTGATTACTGCTAATTTTTGGGTCAGGGGTCCCTTTCGTAGAATGAGCTTTTCTTCTTCTAGTTGAACAACTTTCCGAGCAGCTTCTGAAACTCGACTCTCTTCCTTTGGACCAGAGAAAAGTTGTTCCTCTTCTTCCTGGCAGGAAGGACAAATTGTTATACCTTCAAAATTCATCAAATGATAGGTGCTACATGGCAAATGTCATGCACAAAAAAAAGAAACATAACAGGTGAATAAGAAGTCATGTACCCTCAGATTAACACCACTAACTGCAGTGACATCATTAAGCTGGTCAATGCTTTGTTCATGGAAACCTCCAGATACCTTCTGCTTTTTGCTGACAAAACATAAAACACATTAGAGGCAAAACAGGATGTAATTATAGACTAAGAGAATGCATTGAACTTACCTAGATGGTGGAGGGGATGAGCCTAATGCTTCCAAAGGTTTCTTCTGTCCAGAAGATGCCTTCCTCTGAGGTGTTTTAGAAGCTGCTGCAGGAGGTGCTTGCACAGAAGATTGGATCTAACAATACAAGCGAACTGATTAGAATAAAATGGCAAAACAAGCACCCACAATGCTGAATTGTGACAACAATGAGAATCAGTAAAAGGCAAAAAAAAATGAGTGAACACATGAGATTCTGTAAGAATTAAGAAATGAACAGAACTCAACCAAGCATGCAGCCATGGATGCAAAATTTTTTTTTTTTCTTGAACACCATAGATGCAAAATCCATGTTTGCATGTTGAACCCATGCAAACATGGGTTTAACAAGGTATAAACATACCATTAATGCCCCCATAAAATTACAATATTTTTACTATTATCCACTCCATCCTTTTGTCTGATAGGATATTTACTGCATTGCTAGTTTTTAATTATTGCACGTTTTCACTACATAACATATAAATTAGATTCCTTGTGTGGTTATGTGTTTGCACACATATAAAAGCCACTCTGAAAGATCTGATATGGGTCATCAATCATATATGACCACAGATATAGTATGGAGTGGACTTGGATGAATAGGTTAATGAGTTCTGGCACAAATTCTACATGGATCATGGAAGTACTAAGGAGTATGGATTTATAGGGAAGTCGTTGATATTGAGCTTTTTATCTGCAGGGGCACACATATAGGATTTGTTGCACTTGGATGCACTCAGGTTTGTAATTGTTAGGAAGCTACAACCCAACACCTTAGGACCTTTAGTCTCACGCAGCTTCCAGTTTGATCCTTGCATTATGTCAAAAAGTTAACCTGGAGGTGCTATGTTTGGAAATCCAAGGCTCATAAGTCAGGTCCAACCAACTCGGACTGCAAACCCAACCAGGAAAAACCTTTCCCATAAGGCTCGGTTTGGTCCTTGGTAGGGCCCAGGTTTGATTATTCATCTTAGAGCAAACTTCAGGCTGAGGTCAGAATTTGTGATTTCAACTTCAGGTAACCCGAACAGGCCAACATACACAAAAATAGAAATGAAAAAAAAAAACTCATAGGATTCATGGTCGTACAATCCAGATCATTTACAAGCCATAACCCCTTGTTTATTTCCTGATTTCTGCTCCAAGCCTAACGTGACACTGCAAGCTGAAACAATGTAACATGGTGTTTTAGCTAACAAGGGTGTCATATGATTTTCTGATCGTTTCTCCAATGCATCGTAAGTCCAATGGGCTATTATTTTCTTTTTAAATAAAGACGATTAGCCAATTACCTAAGTAGAAATAGCACAATCCACTCTATAAGGGCAATGTGCATTAAATTACATGCGCTTCCAACGCTTTTTTTTCACTAAATAGTCCTCCCATGCTATTATGTCCACTCTATATAGAAGTTTCTCTGTAGTATCCCTACATAGGCTTCTATCTATGATGGCTGTCCTTGCTTTAGTCGACTAACAGGTGGGGAAACGAACTGGTGAGCTTGCTGAACATGTTCAAACTTATCAAGTTTCAAGTGTAGTTATGAGTAAATGCAACTTGGTATGGTCATATGAGTTTCACATAAAAGTTTAGCATTGGCAAGATCAGCCAAGAAAATTTCAAGGTTTCATATAACTTAATAAGCAAGATATGCAAATTGTCAAACAAACTAAACCTTCAGTAGGTAATGTTTCCAAAATATTTTGTATGTGCAACTAAAAGTACAAGAAAACATAACACAATAGCAAATTAATACATACCTGACTTTTAGGCTCTTCTTGAATGCCATGAGATTGAATCTGACTTAAGGTTGTTGTGGTTAAAGGTTTAGGCGCACTCAATTGTGCTGACTGGCTTTCCGTGCCAGCACCAACTTTTGAAGATCCCAGGGCTTGATTGACTTGTTTTGCATGCATCGCAGCAAAAAGAATTCTGTGAAGATTCGAGTTTTGGCTAACAGTTTCCTTATTCATATGTGCTGTTGGAGCAAAAGAATTAGTTTTTGCTCCTTGTTTGCTGATTGTTGCCTTGTAGATTGATTAGGCACATTTCCAGACACTATGGATCGTGTTGGCACACTCCCAGCTACTGTGGTCACAGATCCCTGGACCAATTGTGCTCTTGGATTGGAATCTGCCATTTGTGGTCTAAATGGTGCAGCTGGACCTCCAACTGGCCGCGGAAATGGGCGTGCATGAATATTTGCCCCAAAGGATGTCTGTGGACGCTGCACATGATGCTGCATTGTTTGTACTGGTATGGAGTTATTGGGTGGACGAGTTTGTAGCAAATGCACCCCTTTCCCATCCGACATGTTTCCCATTTCATTAGCCTTATGCAAATTGGTTTGTGGAGGTGGGTAACCCAGATTACTCTGCATTTGGCCAGACGAGGAAGGCCGAAATTGAGGTGGTCGAGTGCTGTCAATAGCTTGCTTCATAGGGATGGTGTGAGCCCCTGGATATCCCTTCTGTTCATCTCCTGTCATAGAACCACTGGGAACAGTCTGCTGACCAGAAACTTGACCTGATAAAGAATAGTTGCTTGGGTTTGTCTGAGGGCTTCGCTGTGTCTGAGCAGTGTGCTGACAAACATGAGTAAGTAACCACCCAAAACAAAAAGGTGATGGTAAGATTGACTACAATAAGACTACATGCAGTGCTGATAGATATATTGACAGACCTAACTTATAAACACTAAAAGTACAAAGCTAAGCAACACTTATAAATGGCAGCAAGCCAGCTATGTTTACATATAACACAATGAAGTCGAAAAGATTATTTACCTGCATTTGATATTGTGAAGCAGCTTGCTTAAGCAATTTATCACCAACAATATTCCTTACAACTTTTAAGAAGTGTTCCTTGCTGACTTCATTTTTCTGTTAAAAATAAAAGATCAAATTTAGAAAAAAAGATAAGTAGATTAATGGCTTTCATGCAAGTTCTATGAGAAAACAATACAAAAATCCCATGTACTTGTGGCTTACTGACTTGCAACAATATGTATGTTATAAGAGAAAATTAGTATTACTCTATTGTAGTAGTAGTAGTAGTAATAAAAATATCCAAACCGATGGTTGGTAAAATAAAAGTTAATACTGTAATCCATATTTCTATTGTTCTGTGATTAGAGTTTCTCGTCCTTGGACAGATTGACCGAAAAGTTTCCAGTAAAAAGCACTCATCAAATATAAATTAAAAAATATATACAAACCCGCAACTTGGCGAAAATGGACTGCACTTGCATATCCTTGTCTTTGTCAAGGTGGCGTCTCAAAATTGGAATTAACATGTGAAATGTAACAACTGGGGTTTTTGCTGTTGTAGTTGCAGTATTTGCTTGGTTTGTGCCTGGTGTTTGTCGACTCTTCATTTGCTGCATAGATTGCTGCTGAGTGACAATTGGTGTCTGTTCACTCTTCATTTGCTGCATAGGCTGCTGCTGAGCAACAATACCTTGTTGAGATGTGGTCCCAGGCTCTTGCTTTGCCTTCAGTAAATCACATTCTTTTGGTGTATTAGTGGGAAGGGGTTTGTTATTAGGACCTTGGGAAACCATTTCAGGTCTTGACGGCTGATCATTTCTATGTGCATGTGTCTGTTCCTGCTGCTGGCTCTCCTGGTTTACAATTTCATTCTTTACTGGATCTTGCCACTGACCATGACCATGGTTTAATAGTGAATTATGTTCCTGAGGTAAAAGTCCTGCAATTGGAGGTCAAATTATGCAGGAACCATGTAAATACAGAGTATTAGACTAAATTTATAACACAATCACAGCATAGGTCAGCAATCAAAGTGGGACATTTAAGATAATAGTATATGGGAAAAGAGTAAAATGCACCATGGGGTAAAATGCACCATGGGTGCCGAAAGTTGTGCATGTCTGTGATCTACTCATGGAACTGGAAATTCTGTGCAAACCTGACACTAATCTAGATTTTTGGGACGTCGTTGATTTTTTTGTGTCAAGTCATTATTATTAGTACACCAGAGAGAGTAGTTATCAAACCAGAAGGGCCTCATATTGACAATACAATTGAAGTCATTGGAAGATCCAACTATGTTACAATTCACAAGCAAGAGCTTTATAGTGCCCCTTAAATTGGAAATATACCTAAAAGTTATGTTGAAACTTGGAAGAGGCCAGCTTGTTTGAAAATATATGTATATATCAATATGCTTCCTTCACATGATAATTATACTTTTGGTTCCATATGAACTAATGCTTATCAAGCAAGTATAGGTTACTTAAAAACTGAGGATAGTGAAATTAAAAAAATTAAAAAAAAACATCAAATGCCAAGTTAAGACATGGATACAAAAAAAAAAATTGTGCTTTTGCTCTGAAAATGTTTCTAATGTAGTCTTTTGTTTGAAAACTTCATTGCACCATAACACCAGTGCCAAAAAAAACTCTGGTTGGGATCCTCCAAACAAAAAGGAAACAAAAATACCATACTCCTAAAGACAAAACCATCAGATAACTCTAATTATGTTGTTTTCAAGTTCTATTTTTCTTGCAAGGTCCATCCCAACAAGAATACAAGTGTAAATTCCCATCTCGGTAGTCCAAGGGCTACACAAACACTCGTGATAAAACCTACTCTACAACATCTTTTGAATTAGGTAGTCTTCAAGTTCAAATGATTTTTTTGGCAGACTTAGTACCTCCATGACCAACAGTAAAAACATCATCCAATCAGATAATCTTAAAGTAGGACCTAGATATTGGTGATAATTACTGAATTACATCAGAAACCCATAGCTATTTGTAATATAAATCCTAGGCTAACTTCAGGAACCTACACGATTTTCAAATCCATAGACCATTATTTGACCCCAAATGTCTTGAGCACTTTTTTTTTTTTATTTCAACACAATCAAGAAGCATTAAGCACAGTTTATTTTTTCTTACGACAGAATGTCCAAGTTTCTGTACTTCAGCATTGTTTTTCCATGCTATTTTATTTGTACTGCAAGAAGACATAACAGCCAAACCCTATTCAAATCAAACTCAATCAGACAGTTGCGCCAACCTATTTTTGAAGGAGGCATTCATCGAGGCGCATTTGTTCAGATTGTATATGCAGTGCACACGCTAAACAGAAAAATGGAGCCCAGGATTTTTTACCCTGGAGCTGCATTCTGTTACAATAGACAGAACAAACGTTGGTCGAAGTCATTTTTTCTCCCGTAACCTAAGAGCCACATTATCCAAAACCACCCGTGCCGTTTCTTGATTCCTATAACCCCCAATTCTCGCCATAAATAAATAGAGCACGCCGCGAGTTGGAACAGAGAAGAGAAAGGGGCAAGGGGTCTGGGGGCTCACCAGCACCGTGATCCGAGGGCTGGGACGAGGAGCCGGCGGGGACGCTGGTGCTGGCGCTGGCCTCCACCTCTCGGTTCAGCGCCGCCGTGAAGGCCTCGACGTCGGCACCCGAGTGCAGGCTCTCATCCTGCGCAATTCGGAACACGAACAAGTAAGGGCACCGTTCCCAGTCAAATCCACCGGGCTTGACCCTCCCCCACAAGAATCCGAAAATGGCAAGAGAGGCCCAGATCAGGCGGGGCACCTCGTCGTCCTCGAGTAGCTTCATGATGGGATCCATGGCGCCGGGAGTTGGCTCCGGCGGCTGGTGGTGGCGCGAGGTCCCGTCTCCGCTCGCCTCGCCTCGCCTCTCCGCCGGCTTCGCTCCTTCCTTGAACGAACGAACGGGAGGAAACGAAACAAAACGAAACGAAATCCCTTCCTTGCGGGCAGGCAAGAAAGGGAGCACGAGAGGAACAAGGCCGCCTACTTTTCCCCCAAGGCGCTTGCCTCTTGCCTCCGTGTTGGATGGACCTCCACGCTTACTGGGCTGTTGGTGGGCCTTCTTGTATATCTGTCTACATGGCCCGTCTTATGATTCTTTTTTTTACCTGTCTTGTGTGTCTTATATAATGCCAGAGGGCCTCTTTGGCCGGTATATCTGTCCTACATGTAGAGCGCAGGAGCCGGAGCCGGGGAGCCTCCCCCCGGCTCTTATGATTCGTTTTTTTACCTTCTCGTCTTGTGTGTCTTATATAATGCCAAAGAGGAGTAAGCCGATATGTCGGTGGTTTGATCGTTGTTTTTTGCGTGCCTACTTTTTTATTGATCATCTAAAATCGCGCTAGGGAATGTGGTTAGTGTTTTGAGAAATTGGGTTGATTAATCGTTCATAGATTTTTCTTAATCACGAAGTTATTAGGGTTTAATCAATCAATTCTCGCCGCTATCTGGAACAGCGGGCTTGAATTATTATTATTTTGATTTTGATATCTTGACTAAACATCTAGTTTATTTATTCCAAGGTCAATGGGAGTATGGGTTTGAGATCAGTTGTTGTGAGGACTCGGTAGGTCATCATATTTTTTTTTTCGATGTGCAGCAGCTATGAAGGACGATCACACATGTGCTTCTTCGTTCTTCCTCTGCGCCGGCCGGCAAGTTCTGCAGGGTCACGGTCATACGCCCGGGGATACCCAGGTGACGTCCTTTCTCGGTCAAGCTCTATTGGGTGTGTTTGGTTGCAAAAATTAGGATATACGCACTCAGACGCCAATTTTTGTGTGTTTGTTACAGACTTTTAGCCCAAATTTACCAGGCCCAAACTAGTCATCCGTACAGAAATAGGCCGGCCATAAACGAATTGCAGGGTTGGCAATTCAATCCTGGCCGGGCTCCAGCCGGCCGCGAGACCGCGTTCGTCTCACCTCCGCGGCCTCCCTCTTCCTGTCACCTCCCGCGCTCTCGCGGGCAGCCATCCGACGCCGTCCCCCTCCACGCCCGGTGGCGCAAGCCTGCCCCTGCTCCTTCCTCCGGCGGCTACGCGTGGATCCCTTCCTCGGCGTGCTCCCCGGTGGTGGAGGTCGACCACCGAGACGAGCGTCCCTTCCCCTGCTCCGCCACGAGATCCTGCCTTCCGAGCCACGCGGCGGCCCTTCTCGGCCGTGGTGCAGCGGCGGCCCTTCTCGGCCTGGTGGTAGGCCACCTCCGCCGACCGCGTCGAGGGCATGGAAGTCGTCAAGGCTATCGAGAAGTTGGGCTCCGTCTGCTCTGTCCTGCCGCCCTCACTCCCGTCATCCTCCACTCCGCCTGCGTTCATCCTGTTAACATTTCCTGCTTCGATCTGAATAAGATGATGGTGATCTGATTCTGAGTGGTGGTCTGAGTTCCGTCGTTTATTTATCATGTGTCTGTCGCTCGTGGTTTAATTTAGCGGTTTAGGGTGTGGATCTGCGCATCCCATGGCGCCTCTGCTCACTTCGTGTTTCACCTGCTGTTATGTTGTGAGATCATGATAATGCTATGAGAATGGAATTCGTGTTCGTTCTCCTTAATTCTTCTACTACTTTGTGCGGTTATGCCATGTCTCTCTTGTTCCATTGGAAGTTCTGACCCCAAAATGATTTGTTGATTGTCAGTATGTTAATACGAAATGGATCACCGCTTTGCATGGCACATGGCTCTTTGTTTGGTGTGCTAGTAAATGATCCCAGCATTCTCTTATGTTTAGAAAAGACTGTCTGATGATTTATAACCAAAATTCTTTTATTTTCTGATGATTGGTGATACAATTGTCTATCCCTATGATATATAAGAGGGCAATATGTTGAAGGGGAGGTTTCTGGCTAGCCCACCACGTGTTCGATAAAATGTCACAAAGGAGGTAAACTCACCAACTCGAGAAAAAAGTGACTGTATACAAATCAAGTCAGGCAACCAAACACTCCAATCTCAAAACCGGGCTACAATGAGCCACCAAAACTAATATCAACCAAACAAACAATAGATGCTACATTTGGTCTGGCTACTCCTGGCCATGCTAGGGTGGGCTAGCCAGGCTACAATTGGCACCACAACCAAACACACTCATTGCGGCTAGAATCGAATCCTGCGTGCGATGGTACTTCCTCTAGCCATGGTGTTCCCCTTCTTCTTCCTGATCACTGTTGTCCTGTCCACATATAGTTGTACTTAGTTTATTTATTTGTATATTTTCCTACGCTCTTAAGAGCGTCCCTTAGGGAGGTCCTTCGTCGGGTCGATGCAATTAATGCGCACATAGAACCCGGATCGTCACACCGTGACCTTATTCCGATGGAGAACCCGGTCCCTTGTATAGAACCTAGCTCGATGCGCTACCTAGAGTAAGAAGGTGGAGAAAGTTACGGTTGCGGACATACTGAGTTTGCATGCAGAGAGAAGAAGTTTGCATGAAGCACATGGTGGGTCCTATTTATAGGATCAGACATGGCACCATGCATTGTGAAATGAGTAATAACAGTCGTCGTATCACTGGTGGACCCCTCCATCTAACCGCACTCGCTCCTTCACACTGCGGACGCTCTAATACAAGCATGCTTTCAAAAAAAAACTACCATGCAATAGCTGAATGGGTGGGGGCATAAGCCCCCTGTAACGATAGCATGGAGTGCCCTAGAGTAAGAATCCCCACTATATATACAACTCGATCGTCCCCACTTTTGGAGTGGCTCACGTGGCCATTTCCCCTACATATTGTTGTTGCAATGTTGGATTCTATTTACACTTTACCACCGTAACCTGCCACCTCTAGAAAGGCCTCAGCATAAGAATCGCCATCGGGACTCCTCAATTTCTCATCTTCTCCAACAGCCTCTACAAAGACAACATTGGGCGCCATACTAAGTTGAATTGCCATCGGGCCTCTTCAATTTCTCATGTTCTCCAACAGCCTCTACAGAGGCAACATTGTGCGTCATACTAAGTTGAATGCATTCTTTGGAGAGTACAAAACTAGTCATTGCTCTCTCGTAGCCAATATTCACTCTCCTTGATTGTTCAAGAGGAGAAGAGGAGGGATAAAAAAAAGCTGACACGTGGGGCACGTGCATTAGTGAGAGGGAGAGGGCTGATGTGGACACAAAAACGGAGGTGAAGGAAGAAACTGACATGTGGGGCCTGTTTTTCGGTTTCGAGAGAAGGGGGAGGAGAAAGAAGAGGAGGGAAACTGTGTCATTTGCCTATGCCGGGCCTACGCGTTAGGTGACCAAATGGTGGAAATTTAACACCCAGCAGACGGAATGGCACAAACAAAAAAACGGTTGAAAAGACGGGATACATGTGATAGATTGAACTTTCCAGTGGCTTATGTGAGTAGGCTCATTTAGGAAGGGCCGAAGGAGAGAAACAAACTGGTATTCATCTTGGTTGTCGCCGGAGTGGAATGCGGCGAGCTACGGCTTGAGTTGGCGAGCGACAATCTTGCCCATCGAAGCTTGTAAACTCTAAACTATCCAGTTTTAAGTAGATAACGTATCATGTGCACACCAGGGCTTATATGCAACCGTGCACACTAGCCATCTAGGCCTTCGATTTCCCATCCGGTAGCCAACAAAGCGGCGGTGGCTATTTTGCAATAAACCGCCCGCACACTTTGCTTTTTTCATTTCGCCCCGCATTCACATTGGTCGCGGGTTTTCCCCATCGCCGCTGGTTTCCCAACCGCCGCAGCACTAACGCCGCCGCCACACGGCGCCATGCCCGGCCACCGCCCTTGAGCGGCTCCTCCCCCGTGGCGACGATCGGGCCGACGCCGCGGGCCGGAAGTCAAACTGTGAGCGCCTAGCGCTCAGCCGGCCACGCCGCCCTCCAGCGGCTCCTCCCGCGGGCGCACGGTACGAGCCGACGCCGGTAGCGGGAAGTCGACACAGAGCGCCAGAGCCTGCCCGTCGGGGCCACCGCCGCTGATCGTGCTCGTCACGCCGCCGCCGCGGAGGGCGGATTGTGGTCGCCGCCGCCGCCGGGCAGCCGAGGATGCCGGCGGCGCCCGCATACAAGAACAAGCGCGTTTGCTCATGCCGCCGCCCGGGCATCAGTAGCTAATCCGCAGCCTCGTTCTCTGGGTCCGACCACGCGTGGGAAGGGGCAAAGCGCCGGGCGCGGGTGAATTGCGTGGGGCGAAGTGCAAAACGGTCAAGCGCGCACGGGCGGTTTATTGCAAAATAGCCACCTTCGCTTTACTGGCCACCAGATGGGAAATCGAAGGCTCAGATGGCTAGTGTGCACAGTTGCATATAAGCCCGGTGTGCAATGTGATACGTTCTCTTTTAAGTTAGATCCATAGTAGAATCCTATTTGTGATCTCGTAGTGTTGTTAGTTGTTACAACCCAAGAGAGTGGAGGCGATCCAATTTGCCCCTTGGTGTAACGATCGCGAGGAAGAGAGCAACTAAAAACTCGGTCATTAATCACAACCGTGCCCGCCTTTGTTAAAAAGAAAAACCGAACCGTGCTTGAGGGCGACAACGATGCCGGGCGACGAACACCATGCCTCGAGTTGAGACCTCCCTCGTCCCAAGTCGCCGGGCTTTAAGCCGTGGTAATCGCAGGTGTTAGCGACTACTTGCGAAGGAAGAAGAAAAACAAAGAGTAGCTAACGGCTAATTCACTCGTATGATTAAAGTGTAACAAATGTAAACGAATTTGAAAATGGCAATTACACATGGGTCATGCCCCTCTCATGCCCATCCCCTTTTGAATATATACCCAAAGATCTCTAGCTTGATCACGGCTGCCATTCGGGCTTGCTAGGCAGCGTTGGGTCGACGATCACGAACGGGCCTTGGGCCGTCTTCAGGACTTGTAGGAGATAGATCCTCAGTGCTAACATTCCCTCCTCCTTTAGAACCAGCATGTCCCCAGGCTGGTGCTCTAGGAAACTGCTGCTTGAGCTGAATGTAATTCTCCCAAGTGGCCAAAGAAGTTGGCATGTGAGACCACTTGATGAGTACTTGCTCGATGGAATGATCCCCAGATGTCCAACGGCGCTGCAGGACTTGCTCAGGTACCTGAAATTCAATGTCAGAAGGAGGTAATGTAGCTGTTACCGACTGATTGCCATGAGATTTCTTGAGTTGGGACACATGAAAGACAGGATGGATCTTGGATTCTGGAGGCAGGGACAGCTTGTAAGCAACTGAGCCAATCTTTTCTGTTATCTGATAAGGGCCAAAGAACTTGAAGGCCAACTTGTGACTAGCTCTTCTAGCAACAGATGATTGAACATAGGGCTGGAGTTTAAGATAAACCCAGTCACCCACCAAGAAGGATCTTTCAGTTCTATTTTTATCAGCTTGTCTCTTCATTCTTGCTTGAGCCCTCAACAAGTGTTGCTTGACCAAATTTTGCATAAGAGCACTCTCAGAAATCCAATCATTGAGATCAGGGATCACAGGTCCAATGTCCTTAACAGATAATCCCAAGTGCCGAGGTGTGTAGCCATATAAAACCTCAAAAGGTGTCTTGCCCAGAGCAGAATGGAAAGTGGTATTGTACCAAAATTCTGCCAGTGACAGCCAATTCTTCCACTTAGTAGGACAGGAATGCACAAAGCATCTTAAGTAGGTTTCAAGACATTGATTCAACCTCTCAGTTTGCCCATTTGACTGTGGGTGATATGCTGTGCTCATTCTCAAATCAACTCCAGTAAGATGAAACAGCTGTTTCCAGAATGCACTAGTGAATATTTTGTCCCTATCAGAAATCATTGCCAGTGGTAAACCATGAAGCCTATAAGACTGATCCATGAAAAGTCTAGCAATAGACTGGGCATTATATGGATGATGTATTGGTAGAAAATGGCCATACTTAGTGTACTTATCAAAGATGACCAATATGGCATTAGATGTGCCTGACACAGGAAGGCCTTCTACAAAGTCCATGGAAATCACTTCCCAAGCAGACTGTGGAACAGGAACAGGATGCAGCAACCCTGGTGATTTGGATCTATCTGGTTTTGCCTGCTGGCATGTGTTGCATTTTTGGACCCTCTGAAGAATATCATGTTTCATGTTTGGCCAATAGAAGAGCTGTTTGAGCCTGTGATAGGTAGCTGGTGCTCCAGAATGACCACCCAGGGCACTGTCATGCATAGCTGCAAACACTTTATCATGTAGTGCAATATTGGAACCCAACCAAATTTTACCATCATACTTAAGAATTCCTTGATGCAAGGAGAAGTGAGGGCCTCGATGCAGATGAAGAATAAGTTTTGGCAAGATTTCCTGTGTGGCAGGATCATCATGGTAACTGTCTTGAACTTCTTTTAACCACTGTGGTAAGACAGATGAGACTGCCATGACATACTCAGAAGATGAGCATCTAGATAATGCATCTGCTAATGAGTTATCCACACCCTTTTTGTAAAGCAGCTTGTATTGTAAGCCCAAGAGTTTTGTAAAAACTTTTTGTTGCCAAGGAGTATGGAGCCTTTGTTCATTGAGATGTATCAAGCTCTTCTGATCAGTATGAATATAAAATTCAACATGCATCAAATAATGCCTCCAATGATCCACAGCTACCAGGATGGCCATATATTCTTTCTCATAAGTTGATAAACCTCTATTTTTGGGACCCAATGCTTTGCTAATATATGCCAATGGATGACCATCTTGAATGAGGACTGCACCAATCCCATTTGCACTTGCATCTGTTTCAATGTGAAATGGCTTGTTGAAATCAGTCAGAGCTAGACAGGGTGCAGATATCAAGGCTTGTTTCAATTGAGCAAAAGAATCTTGTTGTTCTTGAGTCCACTGGAAAGGTGTATCTTTACATAATAGTGATGATAGAGGCTTTGCCAAGATGCCAAAGTTCCTGACAAATTTCCTGTAATAGCCAGCTAAGCCTAAGAATCCTCTGATATCCTTAACAGATTTTGGAACAGGCCAGTCTTGTATAGCTTGAATTTTGACTGGATCTGTCTGAATGCCCTCAGCACTAATAATATGTCCCAAATAAGAGATGGAGCTTTGAGCAAACTTGCATTTGGATAGTTTCAACTTCCACTGATCCTTGGTAAGCATGTCAAATACCATCTGCAAGTGTTCAATATGATCTTCTAGAGTTTTGCTATAGACCAATATATCATCAAAGAACACTATAACAAACTTTCTAAGCCCAGGTGCTAATGTACTATTCATTGCTCCTTGAAAGGTACCAGGTGCTCCAGTTAACCCAAAGGCCATCACCTTAAATTCATACTGGCCTAGATGTGTTTGGAAAGCTATTTTGAATTCATCTCCAGGCTCCATGAGGATTTGATGAAAGCCAGCTCTAAGATCTAGAGTGGTGAACCACTTGGCTCCAGATAACTCATCCATCAATTGGTCAAACACAGGAACAGGAAATTTAGATTTCTGTGAAATAGCATTGAGCTGTCTATAGTCTACACACATTCTATAGCCTCCATCTTTCTTGGGCACCAACAATACTGGTGAAGGAAATAAGCTTGCACTAGGTTGTATAATACCTTGGCTGAGCATATCTTGGACCTGTTGCTCTAATTCATCTTTCAGCTTTGGGGAGTACCTGTATTGCCTGATGTGTACAGGTCTAGCACCCTCAATCAATGGAATAGCATGATTGCAAGCTCTGGATGGTGGCAGCTCAGATGGTGCTTGAAAGAGATGATCATAATCCTGCAGCAGCTTTTGCAATTCAACAGGTAATGCTTCTGTGCCCTGGATATCAGACTGAACAGTTGCACAATAAAGCTGAATAAGTAGAGGTTCAGTGAGCTTATCAATTACCCCTTGTAACAGAATCATAGAATCTCCATAAGGAATGTATAACCATTTAGATCTCCAGCGAACTTGCATTGGACTATGTCCTTCCAACCAATCCATACCAACAATCATATCAAATTTTGTCAATGGCAATATCTTGAAATTGGAATGAAACTTATATGTGTCAATGCACCAAGTGACATCAGAGAGAATGCCTTTACTATGAAGCACCCCCACCCCCAAAGAACATGGACAGATGTAAGTGCAGGTATAATAGTCCGAGAGCTCAACTGGCCGAACAATGTTAGAACCGATGAATGAAGAAGTGTAAGTGCAATCAAGCTCTAAGTGGGTTTTTGGCGTTGATGACCACCTAATTAGGAAACTAATGAGATTTGTCAAGATGATATGCAGGAAATTAGAAAGGAGGATGATGAACAGGTTGGAGGACCCCTCATTATGCTTTGGAGGCACCCTCAACTCATGAAGGCCTAATTATTTCATATTTTGAATATTGAGTTTAGGAAAAGCCGTACTATTAAGAGGGATCTGAAGGCAACTGGTCAAGTGTCGAATCAAATGCTCAAACCTACCTCGTTTCATCACCTCACATACCCAAAAAACAGCCAGGAAAATCTGAGATTCTAATTATTTTTTGGGATCGGCAAAGATCGCCAAGCGGGTTGAGAGGAGCACCGCCGCTCTCAATCGACCGTTGGGCCCAAGGGGTATAAATATCCTTTTCGCCCCCCCTCCCAACGGGCATCTTCTTCCCCCAACGTTCATTTCGAAGAGGAACCCGACTGAGCTCTTTTCTCTCTCCTCCATTGTTGCTCCACCTCTCCCCAAGCTAGATTTCGATTTCCACCATCAAATCTTGAGGGAAAAGGCAACAAACTCGATTGGAGACCGGATCTACTGCCTTCCTATCTTGAAAGAGCATTTGGTTCGTGTTTGGCCGGGAACCCTAGGGTTCTTTACTCTTGGAGCTTGCTCCTAGACGGCTAGGCGTCGCCCTTGAGCTTGCCAACTCGTGTGTGGTAGCCTTGGGAGGTTTGTAACCTCGTTCTAAATCAAGAAAATCACCCCACATCTCTAGGGTTTGGTCCCTAGACTTGTGAACGAGGGAAAAGGCAAGCCTTAGTGGCGAGCTAAGCCTTGTGTGGCAACCTCAACAACGTGGAGTAGGCCAGCCTTGGTGGTGACGCCGAACCACGGGTTAAATCGCTTGTCTCGTGTGCCGATTTACATTTCTACATTCTATATTTGTGAGCTAGAGTTTCAACTCTAGTGTTTTTGCTACCGTGGTTCAGTTTTGTTCGTTTTGTACTGTGTTCAAGTAGTCTGCAGAGGAGTGGAATACACTCGTGAGATCTTTCCGCCTTGAGTTCGCCAAGACCGCCGATTCATTTTATTTAGACCGAGTAGTGTCGCTCCTAGAGAAGAGCAGTGCTGCGGTCCATTCTCATATCTGCTCGAGCTGAATTTTTGCAGGGAGTTTTAACAGGTCACGCCTATTCACCCCCTTAGGCGTCCAGAGATCCTACAAGTGGTATCGAGTCGTGTTACTTCAGATACGCTTCACCGCGTGAAGTACGGACATCACCGGGACTTCGGCTAAAAGGAGGGCGGCCGATGCCCCTCCTAAGGCCACAGGAGCTAGCAGCAAATGAGCTCTCACCCGCCACGCCAGTGATCGGCACTCTCATCGGTGCCACCACCGATCCGGAGAGGCTAGAGGCAAGGCGGAGAAGAAAAGAGAAGAGAGCCGCCAAAGAAGCAAAAAGACTAGAGCGTGAAAAGACCAAAAAGCTTGAAGAAGAAGCAAGCATGAAGCTCATCGAGAAGCTTAAGAGAAAAGACGAAAGAAGAAGAGTCCGTGAAGCAAGAGCGGCAAAAAGGGCAGCAAGAGCTAAGAAAGAGGTAGAAATCAATGCATCATCTAGTGAGCTATCAAGTAGCTCTGAAGATGGTGATGATGATGTGTCCTACCACCAAAAGAACAAGAAGAATGACAAGAAGAAGGATGAGGGCAGCAGCAACAACAACAAATTTGCGGCTATATCCTTTAATTATTCCTCTTATTTGACTAACCGTGATAAGAAGTCTTTTATCAATGTGCCCGCGGGAAAGTTACCCCGTTTCGATGGGACTAACTATGCCAAGTGGAAGCACTTGATGAGAGCCTATCTTAAAGCTCTTCACCCCGGACTTTGGGAAGTTGTGTGTAGTGGATTCCAACCACCGGTGAACCCCAAGGAGCCAACAAACGAAGAAATGGCAGCCGCTCATATCAATGGTCAAGCTACAAGCATCCTCCTAAGTGCTCTAGAAGGAAATGAGTACAATAGGGTGATGAATGTGGATAAGGCAAAGAAGATTTGGGACACCTTGGTGCTTGCTCATGAAGGTGTAGACAAAGTGAGAAAAGCCAAGATTGACTTGTTGAAGGCCAAGCTCAACCGGCTTGTGATTCTTGATGGTGAAGGGGCGCAAGAAATGTTTGATAGGTTGATGGTCTTGGTTGGGAAGATTAGAGGCTTTGGAGATGAGCTTGATGATCACACCATAGTGAAAATTATGCTAGAAGCCTACACACCAAGAAATGACATAGTGGTCACATTGATTAGAGACAAGAAGAGATTTGAGTATTTCACTCCAAATGATGTGCTTGGAAGATTGCTTACCTATGACATGCAAAGAGAGGAAGCAAATGAGAGGAAAAAGCTTGGAGAGTTGCAAGCCAAGCTTGATGGCATCAAGATCAAGGATGTTGCACTCAAGGCCGCCAAGACAAGCAAGCCAAGCTCCTCCAACAAGGTCAAGGGCAGCAAGCAAGCAGTTTCAAGCCAAGCCATGGAGATGAAGAAAATGCAAGACAACATTGATGCAACCTCTTCTTCTAGTGATGATGAAGATGATGGGGCTGATTTCAAGAACATAGATGACATGGCCCTATTCATGAAGAAGTATGGCAAGGGAATCAAAGCAAATGGTTACAAGATGGTGCCAAGAAAGTTCCCAAACAAGAAGAAAAGAACTTGCTTCAATTGTGGAAGCACCGAGCATTTCATTGCTGATTGTCCTTATGAAAAGAAGGGCAATAACTACAAGAAGGACAATGGCAAGGAAAAGAAGCAAGATTACAAGAGGAGAGGGAAGACAATGGGAGAAGCTCACATTGGGCATGAGTGGGACTCAACTAAAGAGTCAAGTGAAGAGGAAGTGAAGATTGCAACATTTGCTATGCAAGAGCCATCCTCCACACCAAGTCTCTTCAACAACATGTCCGACAATGATGATGATGACTCCCCTCACATTTGTCTTATGGCAAAGGGTGAGAAGGTAGAATCCAAATCCAAACCCTCTCCCTCCCTTAGTGATGAATCTAGTGATCTAAGTGAAAGTTCTAGTGATGATAGTGAATCTAGTGATGATGAGGAATATATTAGAATCACCAAAAACCTAGATCCAAAGACTAGACTTTTCATATCTCAACTAGTGAAGGATTTAGAAAGTGTTCAAGCCGAGCTAGCAACTAGAGATGAAGATCTCACAAAACTTGAAAAGTTGTATGTTGCTCGCAAGGAAGCTCATGTAGTAGAATTGAGTGAGTTGGACACCTTGCGCAAAGGCTTAGCCAATGAGCAAAAGGACCATGCTCTCACAAAGAAGGCAATTGTGACACTCAATGAAAAGTATTGTGACTTACAAGAAAAGCACAAAGAACTTGAGTCACAATATAACATTCTTTAGGAGAGCAACTCACATTCTTCTACCACAAGGGACACTTCTACTCCCTCCACTAGTCAAGGTTGTGGTAGATGCTTTAATATTGATTTGAATGCTAATGCCACTAACCTTGCCAACATGGAAGCTATGAAGAAAGAGATCACTAGACTCAACACCTTGGTTGATAAGGGGTGTCAAAACAGCAAGAAATCAGCTAGTGGCAAAGTGAATCAACCAAACAAGCCACAATACATTGACGGGAGAAATCCAAAGATCAAAGATGGACTTGGACATGTGAAAGGTAACAAAACCAATGGCCGAAGGGTCATCAATGGTTTTGAATGTGTTCAGTTCTTAAGCAAGGGGTTAGTAGATAAAGAGAGGCCTGCACAGAGCGTGGCACAAAAGCCAACCCGAGCAGCACAACCGTTGAAGCGAGAGCAGTGCTGCAGTGAAGTAGAGCAGTGCTGTGCCCCCATCTAAAGGGAAGGCCATCTACAACTTCTCTGCTTAGAACAAGGTCAAGAAGCAGGTCCTAAGGCCAAAGGTTGAGGTCCAAAAACCAAAGAATGCAGTCTGGGCCATACCAAGTAGATATGCTTTTCAACCGAAGGGTCAAGTTGCAAAACAAGGATTGAGTTCTCAGTTTTTGCTGAAGAATGACTACAAGGGGGAGGTGTTTACCAAGTATATTGGCACTGACAGGAACATCTTTTACAACACCTCTATTTGGGTTCCCAAAGTTCTTGTGACTAACTTGAAAGGTCCCAAGCTTGGGGGACCTAAACTTATGAACTAATCTTGTTTTGCAGGCATACTCCTCCGGTGGATCAAGTTGGGTGCTTGATAGTGGATGTACAAATTATATGACCGGAGAAAGGAGTATGTTTTCATCATATTCCCAAACTAATGATGAGAGGAACAACATAAAGTTTGGAAATGATGATATAAGGAACGTGATCGGTCTTGGTAAAGTTGCTATCACTACAGAACATGATATTTCAGATGTCTTGCATGTTGATTCGTTAGGATACAATCTGTTGTCGGTCTCACAATTATGTGGGAGAGGCTACAATTGTCTCTTTACGGATGTTGGTGTGGAAGTCTTTCACAGGGAGGATTCCTCTGTTGTCTTTACAGGCAAACTCAAGAATAAGCTTTACTTAGTTGATTTCAACAAAAGTAAAACTAAGCTTGAGACCTGTCTAATGGCAAAATCTAGCATGGGCTGGTTATGGCATCGCCGTCTAGCACATGTTGGCATGAGGAACTTGGCCAAACTACAGAAAGACAACCACATCCTAGGACTAACAAATGTTGATTTTAACAAAGACAGGATTTGTAGCGCTTGCCAAGCCGGAAAGCAAGTAGGCGTACCTCAACCACCAAAGAGCATAATGACCACAACTCAACCATTGGAGTTGATACACATGGACCTCTTTGGACCGGTTGCCTACCTTAGCATCGGGGGTAATAAATATGGACTTGTTATTGTTGATGATTATTCCCGCTTCACTTGGGTATTCTTTGTCTTTGATAAGTGTCAGGTACAAGAGAAGGTAAAGACTTTTGTGAGAAGGGCACAAAGAGAATTCGGGCTCCCAATCAAGAAAGTGAGAAGTGATAATGGGAGTGAATTCAAGAACACCTAAGTTGAGGAGTTTCTTGATGAAGATGGCATCAAGCATGAGTTTTCTATTCCATATACCCCTCAACAAAATGGTGTAGTAGAGAGGAAGAACCGGACACTCATTGACATGGCAAGGACGATGCTTGATGAGTACAAGACTTCGGACATCTTTTGGTGTGAAGCTATCAACACCGCTTGCCATGCCATCAACCGCCTCTACTTGCACAAGAAACTCAAGAAGACTTCATATGAGCTCTTAACCGGTAACAAACCAAAGGTATCTTACTTTAGGGTGTTTGGGTGCAAGTGTTTCATTCTTAATAAAAGGCCCCGAACCTCTAAGTTTGCACCTAAAGTTGTTGAAGGTTTTCTTCTTGGTTATGGATCAAATGAGCATGCCTATCGTGTCTTCAACAAAACTCAAGGGAGAGTTGAAGTCACAATAGATGTGACATTTGATGAATCTAATAGCTCTCAAGTAGAGCAAGTTGATCAAAGTGTTGTAGGAATGGAGGATCCACCTTGTGAGGCAATCAAGCAATTGGCGATTGGTGACATAAGGCCACAAGAAAGTCAAGCCACTGATGAGGAGGATCCACCAGCTGTTGTTGCACAACATTCCGCTGACGTACTCGATGAACAAGTGTAAAGACACGCCCGCCGGACGGCCAGCCAGAGGAGCATCTTGCGCCTAGGCGCAAAGAAGTTACGCCCGACCTCGACAACGGTGATCCAACCCCTGCATCACCCATTCAGCCACTTGATCTTGCTCCAATCCTTGAAGCTGAAGATGACTATGAAGAAGATCAAGAAGAAAGTGAAAATGGCGTTGAACATCCACGACTTCGACAAACCATTCAACGGGATCACCCCGTTGATAACATCCTTGGGAGTCTTCGAAAGGGAGTGACCACTCGATCTCATTTAGCTACCTTTTGTCAACATTACTCGTTTGTTTCTTCTATAGAACTGACAAAGGTAGATGATGCTCTCATGGATCCGGATTGGGTGTTAGCCATGCAAGAAGAGCTCAACAACTTTGAAAGAAATAAAGTGTGGGAGTTGGTGGAAAGACCCAAGACCAACATCATTGGCACCAAGTGGGTCTTCCGCAACAAGCAAGATGAAAATGGTTTGGTGACAAGAAACAAGGCAAGATTGGTTGCTCAAGGGTTCACCCAAGTAGAGGGCTTGGACTTTGATGAAACCTATGCACCGGTGGCAAGACTAGAAGCAATTTGCATTCTTCTAGTCTTTGCTGCCCATCATGACTTCAAACTCTTCCAAATAGATGTCAAGAGTGCATTTCTCAATGGCCCTTTGCAAGAGGAGGTGTATGTTGAGCAACCACCGGGTTTTGAAGATCCCAAGTGTCCCAACCATGTCTACAAGCTCCGTAAGGCGCTCTATGGGCTTAAGCAAGCACCAAGAGCATGGTATGAATGCCTTAAGGAATTCTTGCTAAAACAAGGCTTTGAAATAGGCAAAGCTGATCCTACCCTCTTTACACATAAAGTTAGTAATGATATATTTGTATGCCAAATATATGTCGATGACATAATATTTGGTAGCACTAACAATGTGTATGTTGAGCAATTTAGTAGGACAATGACTAAGAGATTTGAGATGTCCATGATGGGTGAGCTCAAGTTCTTCCTTGGATTTCAAGTCAAGCAAATGAAGGAAGGGACTTTTATTTGCCAAACCAAGTACACCCATGACATGCTAAAGAAGTTTGATATGGCTAAGGCAAAGCCAATCAAAACTCTAATGCCAAGCAATGGACATCTTGATCTTGATGAGGAGGGTCCAGCCGTGGACATGAAGGTATATCATTCCATGATCGGCTCTCTCCTCTACCTTTGTGCATCTAGGCCCGATATTATGCTTAGTGTGTGCATGTGTGCTAGATTTCAAGCTAATCCGAAAGAATGTCACAATGTGGCTGTTAAGAGAATCTTGAGATACTTAGTACTCATTCCTAACCTTGGCTTGTGGTATCCCAAGGGTTCCAAGTTCAATCTACTTTGCTATTCAGATTCTGACTATGCCAGTTGCAAAGTAGATAGAAAAAGCACTTCGGGGACATGTCAATTCCTTGGACGGTCCTTAGTGTCTTAGAGCTCTAAAAAGCAAAATTGTGTAGCCCTTTCCACCGCCGAGGCCGAGTATGTTGCAGCCGGTGCATGCTGTGCTCAACTACTTTGGATGAAGCAGACCTTAAAAGATTACGGATGTCATTTCACAAAGATACCTCTTCTTTGTGACAACGAGAGTGCCATCAAACTTGCAAACAACCCTGTAGCACACTCTAGAACAAAACACATAGACATCCGTCATCACTTTTTGGGAGACCACAAACTCAAAGGAGATATCGCAATTCGCCTTGTGAGCACCGAAAAACAACTAGCCGATATCTTCACTAAGCCTCTCGATGAGACAAGGTTTTGTGCTTTGCGTAGTGAGCTAAATATACTTGATTCTCGTAACTTGGTTTGAAATATAGCACACCTCTGTTTGACAACTAGTATGTGTAGGCAAATGTTTTGAAAATCTTTAATATCGTGTTTCAAATCATTTTTGAAATCCACCCCAAATCCATGACCATAGTTCTGGATGTTTGATTGTTTCTGGTCATGTGATAGGGGGAGTTTGTAGAGCAATCCGAGAGAAAGAGGGTCAAAGAAATAGCACATTTTTCTGGTCACTGGATGAAGCGCAAAGAGTTGTTCCGCACTTGGCGCAATAATCTACGCGCGGATGAATTTTTCTGCTGAAAAATTCAGTCCAGAATTCATTCAGGCTGTTGGGCCATATTTCTTTTCTTAGCCCAGCAGGTCTCTCTCCTTCCCACGTTACAAGAATAGGAGGAGCTAAATTTAACCTGAACCATCTCTCCTCCACTCTTTCTCATGCGAGGAAGTGTCTGCAGCCGCTCATTTATTTTTCTCTCTCGCGCGAGCGCACGAAGCCGACGGATAGCGCGTCGCCGTCGCTCCTTCCCGGTTGGCGCCAGACTACGCCAGCAGTCTTGTTTCTTTGCCGCCGCTCCGCCGCGCAGCCAAAGAGCCCCGGGAGCCTTGGCCGGTGTCCCTCTGCTCTCCTTTCCTCTCCACTCCATGGTCAGCCAAGATGGATCGTGATGGCAATCAAAGGGGCAAGAGGAAGGCAAGTAGCAAAGCCCGGCACCCGCAATAGTAGAGGCAGGGGTGCTTCCAAAGAGTTCTCGAGGCAAGAACGGTCGCCTTGAGGAGATATTCCAACAGCACGGGTTACACCATGGCACAAGCAGCATTGGGGAGTTCCTTCACATATTATGGATTTTGACAAGACCTATATGGAACATGTTGAAGGTGACTTCACTCACTCCACCTAGAGACACACATCAGCATCCCTATGTTGACTACAGCCAGGAGTGAGAAGCCGTTGTTAGAGGCACGTGCTCGTAATGTCTATGAACATCCAAAGACGCCGTGGGTTGATGAAAGATTTTTGACCAGTGTTTCATTCAAACTTCTATGCCTCACCATTTTTGGCAAAGCAAGAAGGGCAAGATTGTTAAGATGCAAAGTACATTGACTTTGAGGATTTGAGGATGAAGAATGAGCCTGAAGTTTAATGCTGCTATCAACACTTGTGATAAGCTTGAGATGACCGATATCATGCGATTCGCCTACAATCGAACAAGGAAATCCTTGGTCGGGAGTTTCATGCCACTTACTTTCTAGACCAGATATGGATGTCATGCACCGGATGACGACAAAGTTCACTATCGCATTAGTTTCAACAACTTTTGTGATATCTTTGCATTCAAGTGAAGTTCACGTAAAGTTCTACAAGGTTCACTCCGTTCCGCCTTTATGAGATTGATGATGTTAGATCCCTTTGGAGAGAACCACATAAGGCGATGGCGAGGGAGTGGCTTGAAGAACTACTACTATGTCATGAACAACTTGATCAAAACCACCATTGATGCTAAGGGTGGATCAGCTTCAGATGTCGATGCATATTCTAGGAATGTGCTTGCTCTTATGCCTAATGGTGAAAGATTCAATGTGCCAAGGTTTATTTGGATGCAGCTGTTTCTGGCACTTAATAGTGGTAGGAGGCGCTTACCCTATGCCCTCTACTTGATGTTCATGATAGAGAGGGTAACTGGGAAGGTCTTTCCCAAGGATGAGCTCCACACTCCCTACAACATTGAGAAGAATATGCCTAATGCAAAGAAAGAGGGAAGCAATAGCCGCACAATGCATGCTTGGAGGCTCTTCTAGAGGTCGTGAGGACATTCCGAGTCCTCCCCGTCCTAGGCCACACCACAGGGGCAGCAGTGGTGGCCTAAAGGGAAAGGTCAAGGAATGGATGAAGGCTATCTTTGGACATTGCTCATACTCATCACAGATGGCCTATGACACTAGAATGGAGATGAGGGAGACTTTTCGTGCCACACGTGAGCGTGAGGGTTTACCACCTTTACCACCAGTTCCACCTCCTCCTCAGTTTGAGGTTCCACAGTTCTCTAGTGATACCTACTCGAGGGCTATTTCGACCCCTTGTCTAGTTGGTAGGACCAGCCCATTGAGATGCACAAAGAGGCTCACCACCGTGCACAAGCAGTTACCGGGGAGCAGCAAGACTACCAAAGAAGAGCCCCCAAATTTCATCGCACCTCGCCACTCCACACGCTACACTTCTACCACCCATAGGGGAGGCCGTGGCAAATGATAGAGTCCGATGAGGGGAGACTTATTTCGGAGGGGACGTTCCACTCGACGACGCAAAGACATGATTCCGACGACGAGTGATTTCTCTTTTTTCTCCGCTTTTTGGTATTTGATGCCAAAGGGGGACAAAATTAGAGGGGTCAACTTTTTTCGCGCCCGCTGTTTGGACTTGATTTGTGATCCTTTGAGAGTTGCTTTAGAGTTATTTTAGCTTGTGTGAGGTTGAGAGACGATGGAACTCTATGTTATGTAATTTGTGCTACCTATTTGACTCTATTTGTCTCGGTTACGCAAACTCTCAGGTGCTTTAATGTTTCTTCTGTCATATCATGCTTAGTTTATCGCTTTAATATCATGTGTCATCTTTGTGAAAATTTCATGTTGACCTGACTAGAAAATGAACCGCAGCAGTGCTCCTCTCTAGGCAAAGTAGTGCTCCGCTTCATTTTCTTAGCAGTGCACCTCTCTAGGCCCCTAATTACACCTAAAATGTGAATGTTGATCTTTTATGTCAATTTTGGAATTCAAATCCAATTCACATATTTAGGGGGAGGCTCCTACATCCATGTTTCGAAAAATCTCAAAATTATATTTCATATCATTTGTAAGCTCTAATTGGGTTGTCATCAATCACCAAAAATGAGGAGATTGTAAGTGCAATCAAGCTCTAAGTGGGTTTTGGCGTTGATGACTACCTAATTAGGGAACTAATGAGATTGTCAAGATGATATGCAGGAAATTAGAAAGGAGGATGATGAACTGGTTGGAGGACCCCTCATTATGCTTTGGAGGCACCCTCAACTCATGAAGGCCTAATTATTTCATATTTTGAATATTGAGTTTAGGAAAAGCCGTACTATTAAGAGGGATCTGAAGGCAACTGGTCAAGTGTCGAATCAAATGCTCAAACCTACCTCAGTTTCATCACCTCACATACCCAAAACAGCGGGGAAAATCTGAGATTCTAATTTTTGTTTTGGGACCGCAAAGACTCATCGGGTTGAGAGGAGCATCGCCGCTCTCAATCGACCGTTGGGCCCAAGGGGTATAAATATCCTTTTCTGCCCCTCCCAACGGGCATCTTCTTCCCCCAACGTTCATTTCGAAGAGGAACCCGACCAGAGCTCTTTCTCTCTCTCCTCCATTGTTGCTCCACCTCTCCCCAAGCTAGATTTCGATTTCCACCATCAAATCTTGAGGGAAAAGGCAGCAAACTTCGATTGGAGACCGGATCTACAGCTTCCCCACCTTGAAAGAGCATTTGGTTCGCGTTTGGCCGGGAACCCTAGGGTTCTTTACTCTTGGAGCTTGCTCCTAGACGGCTAGGCATCGCCCTTGAGCTTGCCAACTCATGTGGCAGCCTTGGGAGGTTTGTAACCTCGTTCTAAATTAAGAAAATCACCCCACATCTCTAGGGTTTGGTCCCTAGACTTGTGAACGAGGGAAAAGGCAAGCCTTAGTGGCGAGCTAAGCCTTGTGTGGCAACCTCAGCAACATGGAGTAGGCCAGCCTTGGTGGTGACGCCGAACCACGGGTTAAATCGCTTGCCTCGTGTGCTGATTTACATTTCTGCATTCTATATTTGTGAGCTAGAGTTTCAACTCTAGTGTTTTTGCTACTATGGTTCAGTTTCGTTCAGTTACTGTGATTCGATCCCCTGCAGAGGAGTGGAATACACTCTATGAGAGCTTTCCGGCTTGAGTTCGTGCACCCGTCGATTCATTTTTATTTAGACGAAGGTCTTTGCTCCTAGAGAAGTGCGATCTTTGCGGTCCATTCTCATATCTACCGAGCTGAATTTTTTTACAGGGAGTTTTAACAGTCATGCCTATTCACCCCCCCCTCTAGGCGTCCAGAGATCCTACAAGAAGCACTGCCAGAATCAAGGAGAATAGATACAGGCAAACCTTCAACAGTTCCTTCAAAGTGGATAGTTTTTGTAGCAGGAGCACCATGGACTGCAATTTTTGAAAGTGCCAGAAACACTTGTTCAGATTGTTCTGGTGTCTCTTCAGCAGAACTGCCATCCTCAACAAACTCTGACTCCCACACATCTTGAATAGCATGGAGAACTTCTGGAGCACATTTGTGTTCTCTTGTCCATTTCTGACCACACTTGAAGCATAAGCCCATGGCCTGGCGATAAGCTTTGATTGCTCTCAGCTTGGAATCAGGTTGCACTGGATTTGTAGCCTCAACTTGTGGCTTGGGCTTGTCACTCCATGGGGGCACAGGCAGTGGCAATACAGGTCTAGCAAACCTATTAGAGTAAGGTTGCCTTGGAGCTTCATGCATGCCTCCAGCTTCTTCCTGCAACAATGCCAATTTGCAAGCAGTATCCAAGGATTGGGGATTCTGAATGAGTAATTTAGAGCTTAGTTCTGGTTTTAAGCCATCAATGAATCTTGTGATGTGGAACACAGGATCAACATTCTTGTTGTAAGCATAGAGTTGGTCAGTGAGAGATGTATAGGATGCTACATAATCAGAGGTTGTGGTTGTTTGGTTGATGTGAAGAAGTTTTCTGGCTATAAGTTCATGATGGTCTCTATCAAACCTATCTCTGACCAAACGACAGAATTGGTCCCATGATGCAGTGGAAAGCTGGGACTCAACAGTCTGTAACCACAGTTTGGCAGCATCGGTCATTTGCATAGAAGCTGCTCTGACCCACAACTGAGGCTCCATTGAATACATCTGAAAGTAATTCTCACAGAGTGTACGCCATAAGCGAGGATTGGTACCATCAAACTTGGGGAAGTCAAATTTTGGTAGTCTATTGGCAGGGTTGTAGGAGGAATTGGTATAGTGCTGTATTGGAGAGTTTTGCTGAAATTGGGTTTGGCTGGATGAGTAGTAAGGTGGGTTTGGGTTTTGGTACTGATTGGTGTACTGGTTGTTAGGGAGAGAAACAATCGGTGGTGCTTGAACATAAGATGGGTTGTATGGTGGTGGGTAAGGTGTGCTGGTGTAAGTACTATGAATTGGTGGATATGGAGGTTGTGGTGGAGGAATTGGCAAAGTAGGTGGTACCTGGTGATAGGTTGGAGAAGGGATCGAATAGGGCGGGTAATGGTTGGAATAAGCATGACTCATGGGCTGGGACATGGAATTGTTGAAATTCATCATAGGCAAGGTAGGACGAACAGGATGGGTAGAAGCATGAACAGGCTGAGTATGATTAGGGAACGAATGGGTGTAGATCATACCATTGGCCGGGCCATGAGATTTGGGTGTTGATGCCCCAAACTCAGGAACCCGTGGAGGTAAGTCCTCGCGGTGCCCCTTGGGCGATTTGGCGTCGCCTGCAGAAGACTCTGCGGCCGCCGGTGATGGTCGGCTTGACGATGTGTCGAACACGACGCGGTCACGGTACGTGTTGCCGTTCTCGATCTGGCGGCGGAGATCATCTGTCAAGGACTCCAGCTTGGTGACGCGCGCATCGGAGCTCCCGGAGTTCGCGGCCGTCCTTCTCGCCGGCGCCTCGAGCCGCTTGGTTAAGGCGACCTCCCCTTCGTCGCAGACAGATTCCAGCGTCTTCAGGCGCTTCTCGAGGTCGGGGACGGCTGGATCTGGCCCACGCGTCTCCAGGGACTTGAGACGGTGATCGACGGCGTCGTCGCGGTCCGTAAGCTTCTTCTCGAGGTCGGTGAAGCGGCGCTCCCAGGCGGCCTCACGGTCGTCGAACTTCGTGGTGAAGCCATCAAGCTTGTCAAGGAGGAGCTTGAAGTTGGGATCCATCACACCTCTTGCGCGCTGCCGACGGGTGAAGTGCGGATGCTCGGCGACGATGGCGGACTGCTCCAGAGTTGGCCGCAACAAATCAATTGACGGTGGATGAAATTATTGCGACTCGAACTCAAGGATTAGAGTCCAAATCGACTGATAACCAGAGCCGTTTGCCAATTGACGAAGAGAATCGACGTTGGGTGGATTTATGGCGATTCGAATTCAGAGTGGAATCCAAATCGTACCAGAGCCGTTTGTCGAAGTGGGGATGAACCGGAGGAACTGGTGCGCGACGATGGCGGCGGCGGCGGCGTGTGCCAGATCAAAGGTAAAGCAGTGAAGGTGGATTTGGGATCGCTGAATCTGATACCAGGTTGTTAGCAGCTACTTGCGAAGGAAGAAGAAAAACAGTAGTAGCTAACGACGAATTCACTCTGTATGATTAAAGTGTAACGAATGTAAACGAATTTGAAAATGGCAATTACACATGGGTCATGCCCTCTCATGCCCATCCCCTTTTGAATATATATACCCAGCATCTCTAGCTTGATCACAGCTGCCATTCTGGGCTTGCTAGGCGAGCGTTGGGCCGACGATCACGAACGGGCCTTGGGCCGTCTTCAGGACTTGTAGGAGATAGATCCTCAGTGCTAACATGCAGTCTCGTCGTCAGGGCGACTGCATGCATGTCCATTGTCCTGCCACAGTGCCCATCACGCTCTATCCGTGGTGGTGGGCGTGGGCCGCGGCATGAGTGCCGACTTGACATGACCAGAACTGGAACAGCGACTTGATCGGGAGCCGCATCGCAATCGCTGTCAAAGTCGCAGCTTGGAGCTTGCTGGTGGTTAACCTGCGTGCTGAGGAAAGCAGCCGATCGATGCAGTGGCCACCTGTGCGTGCCGAAAGCTTTCGGCGAGCTCGGGCGAACCGGCCGGCAACGCGTGCACCGATGTCGGAGGCCCGGGCTGCACGGAGCACTGACGCCCTGCAGCTAGCGCGCTGCCGATGCCGTGTGTCTGCCTCTGCCTGATGCTCTCTGGTTCGTCCGTCCGTCCGTCGTACGTTCTCTTATCTGAAAAGGCTCCACCACCACAAGTCCATAGCCTCCTCCACTCGACCAGCAATGATGCCTGCCGAAAGCAGAGGACTCGAGGGAGGGAGAGGCGTTTCAGACTCGAACGTGGATTGGAAGGATCAATGTCTCCCTCTGTTCGCAGTAAAGCTGCCCTTTTTGTGTTTGCCGATAGTTATCCTGTCCATGCATGTTGACGATGGTCTTCTTGCACTCCTGCTGGACGGCAACAAAGAGCTGCTCCAGTGCTCAACAGACAACAATGTGCAGTGGTGCTCGTCTGATCTCGATCAGACCAAGAATGTACTACTAGTGAGATCTTCGATTCGGAGATGGAGGCAACACATCAGCCCACACACAGAAGCAGCATCAACTACAACAAGGAGAGAAAGATGAGCATGTGGCACATGGTGCCTCAACCCCTGAACTTACTAAGATAATCAAATCACTGTGCAGGTTGGTCTAGGTTGCGTATGGAGTACTAGTTACCTTGCTACAGAAAAGCTAGTAGATGATTAGGAGCAGCAGCAAGCGCAGCAACTGCCCAATCATCCAAAAGCCCAATGAGTAGATGTACAACTCCGGTGGTTCACGTTTGTCTGAATATTTTTGGGCAATTAAGCACCGCCACTTTCCGAGGCAGATTCCAGTGGTACAGCAAGGACATTGTCCCCAAAAGGAAGATCTCCTCCCTCTATCCCTGGTGGACTTCAAGATGCGTATCCTAGGGATTTAAAAAATTCTCACTGCCGGCCAGGCAGCACAGCCTCTCCCCTGGATCCATGCATGTGTGGTGGTGTGTCCTTGCTGCTGCTGCTGCTGGGTTCATTTTAATTGCACGTCGAACGTACAGGTAGTTGGATCCGATCCACCAGAAAGAATGTACCAAACATGAACATGAGCCTCCTGCTGCTGCTGCTGATCTAGTCAGGGATTATTGTGTAGTGTAGCAGTAGCACTCACAGTCCATGTTTGTACTACCTCGGCCGTTGGGTCCGTGTGTGTACCCATACATGCCTGCCTGGGGAATCATTCAACTTGGATTCTTGTTCACTCCAGCAGTACGTATCCACAAGTTAAGTGAATCGGTGCATGGCACGTCGTCTCGGAGGGAGTAATGTACATGTATGTAGCTCACTTGTCATGTTGCCCCTGCAAATTGGCAATGCCGTTATTTTTGGATTTTCGGTCGGTTGTGATGATGTTAGATTCTTTTTTTTCTGCGAGCTCGATCTCTGAACTGGCGGAGCTACAGTAACCGCACAGGGTGCGGGCGCACTCACAGAAATATGGAAAAACAGTGTTTTTGTTCAGTTTTTCACCATATATATACACAAACAAAACTAAAATTAGAGTAAACAGTGGCAGAGGTGGACAAAACATGCATGCGACCTTTGAGGCACCCGGCTTCTGATCATTGTTTGTGCCGATGGATATTAGTGACCTTGGCATTGCCCCTCATGTTCTTCACAGTGGCGGAGCCATTATTTCAGCATGGGGGGGCAAAGAACAAATGTGTTCAATATTTTGCGACACATGTTTTACGATAAAAATGTAATAAGTGAATTTGAAATTATGACTTACATATATGTTATACAAATGAAAGATCCTAATGCATGAGCTCATCCAGTTATCTACTTAATTTGTTTCACTAGATCACTAATCTTATTACTTGTTTAAGTGCTAATCGTCTTCACTAACATGAATATTGAACATTAGCGGAAGGGTTTGCATGATCCATAGGGGGGGGCATGGCCCCTGCCAGCCCCCCTTGGCTCCGCCACTGGTTCTTCGTTCGAGCCAATTTTATGCAAGGAGAGACTCCTAGAGCGGAAGTGTTCTCAATGACTGGTCTCGGAGAAAGAATATGTATAAGACGTAGATAACAGTCATTTGAGTGCGTCCATCTCCATGAGAAATAAGCCTTTGCAACCTTGAATCATGGCATTGATCTGCCTGAAGATCTTGTTGTTTCTGGTCATCCAGATGGCCCAGCTCATGAGAATGATAATCTCCATGAAGAAATGGCGATTTAACTGTCTCCTGAGGCGCTGTAGGTTGAAGGGGCAGCACTGGGATTAACAGTCAGATTGATGGTTCTCCAGCACTGCTGTACAAAATTGCATTGCAGAAAAAGATGCTCCACTGTCTCTTCCATCAGTTCATCACAAAATTGCATTGCAGAAAAAGATCCTCCACAGTTGTGATCCTCCATCTCCATATTTCTTCTTCTGAGTAGCCCTCCAGTGCTAAGTCTGTCCTTCAATTTAAATTTAAATTAATCTTTAGCCTCAACTAAGTCAACACCGGTTAATGTAGACTAATTTTCATTCCAAGCAAGCTACTTTAGTTTATCCCAACAAGCTCTCTATATATATGTATTGAGATGCTTCCCTCTACAAATGGCACACTAGAGATCTGAATCACTACTACAACGCCCTACTATAGGGGCGGCTCCAGATGCTCATTAGGGGCGGTTTTTGGAGCCGCCCCTAACTATGCGCTCTTAATATGCTTTCACTTTAGGGGCGGTTCTCTCAGCCGCCCCTAATGAGGCCACATCAGGGGCGGCTCGTGTACCAGCCGCCCCTAATATGAATACCAGATTTCATATTTTAAAAATTCAAAAAAAATAGCAAAAGATTTTTTTAATCGGGGGAGGACCCCCACCGGCCAGCCACCCACATCGCCTACACATGGTCATTTTTTCACGTATTTTTGCAAATGTTTTTGCAAATGTTGCGGCCACCAAGATTCGAACCCGCAACCTCAAACTCTGTCTATATATATATATATGTATTGAGATGCTTCCCTCTACATATGGCACACTAGAGATCTGAATTTTCCAACATGTCTATGACCTGCTCCAGCACACCCACCGACTCTACAGCAATACATCACCGAAACAAACACGGAGCAGAGGAGGGACAGCTCCAGCTCATCTGCTCATGTGTGTTTGTGGGTGCTGAATGAGGAGGGGGAGTATCAGATCATGGGGCACATGCGTCCACATCCCTCCCCAAATCATGCCATTGTCTCCAGATTCCCCGGCTTGGATGTTAATGCATGAGTTGTCCCGGCAAACCCACATCCCTCCAAGCCACACAGCATATGCACAGTTTCGTTCAGTTCAGGACGCCGATCCATCCCACCCCATTGTTGTTAATGTTATTAATCCATCCATCATGCAAGGTGGGGGTCCAAATCTCCATCCCCATCATTATTCATTCTCTCATCTCATCATCTGCCGATGCAAAGGGCCTTTCCTCACATCCACGGCGACACTAGTGGTACGGTGCTTCCCTCGTTTTTCTTCTTTTCTAATTAGGGCTGGTTGTCTCACGTGGACATATGGTGGCGATTGGTGATCGGGTTTCTTGGGGAGTTGTGGGAGCAATGTCGATGTCGGGTCACAAATAATTCGGCTATAGATTGGTTGATGTGAACGAGAAAGGAGAGCTAGATGCACACAGTTAATTTAAAAGCGAACAATAATGCAAGGAAAGTTGATGCAGCAAAGCCTTTAGGAAGCTAGCGCGCGGCGGCATTCTTTCTTTTTTACTAATATATAATAGTCATGTGAACCGAGCGCATGCTGGTCTATTAAATACTAAAAATAACTAAGTAAATAGATTGCGTGTATTTTACGAGATAAATTTTTTGAACCTAATTATACAGTCTATGATTAGACAATTTCGTGCTTTAGTAAACATACTCATATATATGACGTGCCTTCCGCACAAGAGACCCCCACGCCGCCGCCACGCAGGCGGTAACCCTAGCTTGTGCCGCCGCCGTCTTCCCTCCTCCCATCCCTTCCTGTCGCGCTGCCCGCCGAGCAGCGGCGAAGGATGGATGGCGGCGGCGGACCCTTCTCAAGTTTCGGTGGCGTGGCGGTGTTGGTCGTCGAGGGCTGGTGCGGCGATTTGGCCGAGTCGCGTGGGAGTTTGGTAAGGTCGTCGTCCACGACCGTGGCTGCGTCAGCCAAGAGCTCAGGCAGGCAAAGGGTGGTTCGACGGTGGTGGTCTTACATGCCGCTCCGTCGGGCCTTCCTCCTCTCATGGTGGCGCAGTGCCAGCTGTCCATGGTCTGGGCATTGGGAGAACCCAAGCGAGCAGATCCGGCAGTCCAAGGACGAAGGGCGTCGTAGTACGTCGGCCATGGTGGAGGCGATTTTGCAGGCCAAGGGTACTCGTTCTCCGTCTCATGGCCGGATCTGGACCTGTGGGCAGGAGCAGCGCCCGGCGCTGGTTCGGCAAGGTCCCCTTGTTGGAGGCTTCGCACCGGCGGTTGGTGACGTCCAAGGGGGTGGTGCACTGACAGTGGCTGACCTGCATGCTGTCGGATCGGTTTCCTGTTCCATGGCGCTTAGCAGGTGGCTTCAGCGAGTTCCAACACCGGCCTTGGTGGACTGGCGGCGCCGGCGTTGATATGTTCCATGAGCGGGATCCCGTGCAGATCCGCTGCCCACTGGCTTCTTCGCTTTACCTGTTGCGGTAGTGGTAGCCGGCCTAGGCGACTACGACGGCGGCCAATTCTTCCGGATCAATGGCGTAACGGTGCGGCTATTGGTGAGCGCTGACAATCCTACCAAGTTTCAACGACAGTGACGCCTGCGGGTGCCACATTCCTCGTTGGATGTGTCGTTCTTATGATCTCTCTGGGTGAAAACCCTACACTAGTGCTTTGGTGGGCGATGATGGCATCTCGATGTCATTTTCTCGTTGGAGACGCCGCTTTTTGAAGATCCCTTCGTTTGTCGGCTTAGGTGCCGGCGTCATGGTGCTTCCTTTGCGCATATACCAAGTGCTTCGTGTCATTGTCAGGACCTCGAGCTCCTTGTTGGAGATGTATTTTTTCCATCAGTTTATTTATTTTTCTTAGTTGTGCCAGTGTTGTCCGGTGACTTTTGTCTTACCCAAAACACTGGCTAATAATTGACCTAATTCTACCTGTTGGTAGATGAAGCTGGGTATGAATTATATCCATTATCTAAAAAAAAATATGTCTACTTATAAGCCCAATAGGAATGATAATAATTTACTTCTTTTTTTACCTGAACATCATGGTCATTTGGCAGAGGACGACACTGATGCCCACAAGATCCACAGATCCAGAAGAGGATATAACTGAACTGAACTGATCTGGGGATGACAATTCAACAAGATTGGGAAATCAAAAGGTCGTCCGTACCATTTATATATTCCTGAGTGGAGGTGTGTGATGTCAACAAGTTAGGAGCATGATTCCAGGCCGGACGGGGCAGGCACACATGTGAAACTGCCCTGGCCACTTTAGCTGTCTCTCCGCCGATTCTTTTACAACTAGTGCTAGCAGTGCCCCCCATAAATCTATTTGTGGATAGATACATGTATGCACATATTTATAGCAAGTGGGGGTTGCTATGTTCCCTGCTACCTTTTCTAAGTCTGTCGTCGTCGTCCTTTGCTCCGTCGCAAAATTGGTGGTGGGCCGTGGGCGCGGGCATATCATTCCTTCCTCCTAGCTCCGATCGATGGCACCTCGCAGATGCTTCAAAACGCAGTGACCAATCCAAACTGCATCCACCACTGTGCTGTGTGTGCCTTTAAAATAGCAGGTCGTAGAGTGTTGAGAAAGCTAAGTGCCCCTAACCCTACCCCCTCCCTCCTCCTACACACAGAAAAGATAGGTTCTTCGAGGCCTCGATCCCGATAAGCTAGCATCCAAGTGAGAGGTCGTCTCTGGTCTCGTCTCGTCTATCCTTCCCCACTTCTCGTAAGTAGAACCTGCAGATCTCAATCAAATGGTTTTCGTCGTCCTTCCACGCATCTCAATCTTATGGTTTGAATTTTGCAGCTTCTGTGGCTTCGACGACCAAGTAAGGTACGCTCTTTAATTTGGCCAGCGAGAAGATGTCAAGATATCATCTGAAGCAGTACGAGAAGGAGCATATGAAGATGGCCATGCTGAAGCAAGAAGAGACGTTCAGGCAACAGGTAATTAAGAAGCAGCTTGGAGCACCAAATTAATCAAGAACACAACATCAGCCTCTCCTCAACTGTTCTTCTCAAGTCCCTTAAGATGTATGCGTCCATATATCTCTTCAGGTTCAAGAGCTGCACCGGCTGTACCGTGTCCAGCAGCTCCTGATGACCGGCGTAGCGAGCGAGGCAACAATGGCAATGCCACCCGCCGCCACTACCCGATGCAACAACCTCGAGGACGACGACGAGAGGCGCGCCGCGGAGAACGACGCCGGCTCGAGCAGGTCGTGGCCGGACGTCGTCGCCGACGCCTACTCGCGGCAGCAGCAGGGGAACAATAGCAAGGCCCCTCCTCCGCTCGTTCTCCAAGAGAGCGAGCTGGAGCTGACGCTGGCTCTCGGGTGTTTCGGGACGGCGCCGGCTGGGACGAAGAAGGCGGCCGTGGTGGCCAAGAAGGAGGCGTCGTCCAGCGTGGACTCGAGGACGAGCAACTCGTCGTCGTCGACGGAGTCCGGCAGCCCCGACGACTGCGGGGTCCGTCGGCTGCCTCCTCCGTCGTCTCTGATCGGGTCGCCGGTGCCGGGCCAGCAACGACCTACTAGTGCTGGGCAGCGTCTGGAGCAGGATGGGCTGCCCCAGCCTCCCTGGCTCCACAAGTGCCTGAATTTGGCACGCTAGGGGTAGTCGTCCCGGGTCTCTCACTGTGTATTCGTGGTACCAACCATTCGATTCTTATGCCACACAGCAAAAATTTCTTCTCTTCTGTGCGCTCGTTTCTTCAGTTCTTTGGATGAAATTAAAGCCTACTATGCCCCATCCGAAGCACACGCTGCTAAGCCGAACTTGTGCCTAGGCACAAAGACTCCACGACTTCGAGTCGAGTCTGGTTTAGAGATCTACAACTACTACTAATCAATATCATATTCGGTCCAAGCTGCGAAGAACTAAACTATAGCTCAGCTGGTTCCTTTCAACTATTTAGACATGTTTATCGATAGCGTGGGATGCCTATGTGTTTGTTATTAGCATCATATATACTATGTTTGAGAAAGAAAATTGAGTGAAGTTTGGGCAGGTAGATTATTGAGAAGGCTGGTAAATAAATTTTGACAAAAAAACTCTTTTTAAAAACACTAGCTCCAGCATTTTTAATGCCTTTTAATGGTTGATGATTTTCTTTAGAATTTTAATGTTTTTTTAAACCTAGGTGCAACATTTTCTGAAGGCTATTTTCCTAGGAGCAATGTTTTTTTAAAAAAATGATTGGGGATTCATAGTTGTCAATTTGTATTTGGCCCTTGGTTTTTTTTTCCTACTTATTAGATGTCACTAAAAAAAAAAAAAAAAAAAAACATATGAAGAAGATCATATAAGTCATGGCCACTTGGCACAAAAAAAAAACACTTGAGAAATGCCAAATATGTTGTAGTCTAATTTTCCAAAGTTTGTGCTTTTGGCACAAGAGGAGGCGTTGTCCCTTGAGTTTCTTTCTATTTCAGCGTGTAAACTCTCCTTGCTTTTGGCATCTGTTAGGGTTTTCATTGACTCTTTCATTTTTCAGTGTGTAACGTCTCCTGGCGTGAAGTAGGGTTTATCCTTTCTTCTTTTGTATCTGTAACAAATATAAAACGGTTGTTTCCTGCCTTTGAAAATCTAACTCAAAAATAAGTTGTTGGCTCTATCATTGCAAAAAAAAAAAAAAAATGTTGGCTCTAGAAAAGCCAAGATGAATGAAATGTGGACTCCACATGCTAGGTGCATACTCCTAGTTAGCAGCCACACAAATGGTTCATCGTAAACAATGGTAGTTTCAACTTCATATGGCTTAATTAGCAAGTTTAGGGACCAGATGTGCAATTTTAAAGTTAGGGATCCAAACTAACACTACCGTGGTACATAGTGCAATTTCTTTAGCAAGTTTAGGTACCTAAATATGCAATTATAAAATTTGAGTACCTAAATAACACCTCCCAAATTTAGGGAATATATTAGCTAGGGAACGCGCACGTATTTTACTCTTTAAAAACTGAATAAAAAAAAGGAGTAAGCTGTTGGCTCCGAAAAAAAAAAAGCTAAGTACTAATGGATCTATGTTCCAGTGTAATACCAATATATTATGCTTGGTCAAAAGTTATCTAAAAAAATTTGGAGGGAAATGCGTGGCAAGAATGAGGATGGAGAAACTGCTTGAGCCTTGACCACAATATTGAGCTTGAAGTTATGCTGGACTCGTTTAAGGGTTGGGCCATTTGTGGTGTATTGGGCTAGAAAACCGAAGAAGCTCAGCAGCACAACTTGGGCCAAAATGGTATAGAAAGGTTTTTAGGGCATACCACTGTACGCTGAGGAAATCGGATCAAAACTAACTTTGAACAAGGGGAAACAAAAACTTGGCTCACTCAATCCGTCAAGCTGTGCTTTTTTGTGTGCGTGATTCCAACAAACATTACAGGCCATGTTCAAAAGTGATTGCAACCAGCACATGCAACTATCGGTTACTGTTAAAGAAAGGTAGCCGAACAGGCCTATAATACTGAGGTGCACAATCACAAGAGTACACACTCACAAGCCTCTGATTAAATAGCGTTTTGTGAGGAAAAATAAGCTAAAACAAACCGAAAACTAGATCATGCTCACTATACTTTTATATTAACATCTGCGGAAACTAGATAGAGTAGTTTACATTGACTCGCTACATCTTACCTGTTGTAGACGGATCGCAGATACAACGCTTGCAAAAATCAGTTAAACACACAAGGCAAGAATCACCACAAGCACCTCAACAGCATCGCGCGCTCATCTGACATACTACTACTACCTCGTTTGTCCATGGTCTGCTCAATAGAGTCGTCCCATTCCACCAGTATCAATTCCCTATGCCCAACTGAGAACAGCACTGCTGCGTGACCAAACGAAAACAACAGTGCCCTTCGGAGATTGCGTGCGACCCCCTCCGTCCGTCCAAATGGAAAACAACAAACGTTCCCGGAAACAGAAAACAGGAAGAAGGCTGGGGAAGCCGACGGACCCACGCTGGGTCCGCACCCTCTTCACGTGCCGGCACATGGACCCAGACGCCGACGCGTGCACGCTCCCCCAGAGGTACATTCAGTTCACGTTCAGCTTCAGGCAGACAGTGGCGCCACCCACCGCAGCGGCCGGCGATTCCCGCCTCCGCCCACGTGAAAACGCGACGGGCGGACAGGGAGAGGCGGCGGGCGGGCGCCTCGTTCGCAGTCGTAGGTGCATGCACGGACGGGGACCGCGGGGGCAGGGCAGCCGGACAGAGGGCCAGGCGGCCTCCAGCGTCCAGGGGCCGAATGGGACGAGACCACGTCGCTGCCCAGCCGTACGGTGATCCCCGCCTCGGGGCACGGACTCGTCGAGGCCGAGGTCGACCGACCCATCGCGACCCCGGAGTGGCCGGCCACTGGTCAGCAACTTCGGCGCCGAAAGCGACGCCAGCCAGCGCGGCGTACTACTCGGCAGGCAAGCACACGTGAACCGCCAGGTCGGTCGCACAGCAGCACGGGGAGTGATGCTGTGTTTCCCAGCCCGGACCCGGACCTGATGATGACGACAGGTTTTAGAGCGCATGCATGCACTTTGCTAGATTGTGACCGGCCACTGGCACACGGCATGCAGGGCGGGATGGTTTTCGTTCGGGAGCTGAGACCTCACCTGGTCAGGCAATGCCCTCTAAAAATAATGTTGCTTCCTTTGTATCCTGTGCGTGGGAGAACTTGCAATGGAGAAATTTATTTAAATTCCTTGAGGGTTATACCGATCCATTCACCTTATCCTGTCCACCGCATGCTTGATCCTTCATACTCTAACCAACAATAATCTATCCATCCACTAGTATAATTTAGGGATCCAAATAATTTATATTGTTCTAGTATAAGATTCAACAGTAATCTATCTTTGTTGGACAAGGCAGTCGTCGTCATTGTACTACACAGATCAGTACACGTAGTTGCAGACGTACTAGACGGTCGTATCGTATCAGGGAACAGCGGGACACGAGCTGTAGACGGACGGCCGTCCACTTGTTTGGTGCCGTAGCACACTTGTACTCATCCACGGGGCGGGAGCTGCCGGCCGAGTCGCCGAGACGAGCAGGCACGCGACAAAAGCAAAGACCGGATGGCGTGGCGTCCCATCCCATCCCCATCTATCCATCCATCCCTTGGCTGCGGCGGAGGGCCGCGACGCGCCTCGGGGACCCACCCACCTCCCGCTCCCGGACCGCGGGGGCACGCGACGAAACTTCCTCCACCTCTCGGTGAAAACGCTTTCACCGACGCGCACGCGGCGGAGCGTACCAAGACCGACCCCACCCCCACTCGGCCGGGTTCAGTTCAGGTTCGGATTTCCCACGGGCACTCGCACCAGTACTCGTCGTACTCCCTCTCCACTCGCAGCCGCGGAAGGGCCCAGGGACGCGTGCGTCCTCGCCGATGCAACTTTTGCGCCAGCCACGGCCCGGGGGCCTGGCAGGCGTGCGTGCGGACACCGCTGGAAGTGACGGATTCTCAGCCGCAAGCCGAGGGGGTGGATGGGGTTGGGTTGGGGAGGCCGGACGGACGGACGCGCAGCTGGTGATCGCCGTGGGGCCCGCCAGATGCCGAGTGCGTCAGGGGCACAAGTTGCGGTGCGCCACCGACGACGGAACGGGACAGGTTCCTCGGGCCTGTTTGGTTGACGTCCAATTTTTACCAAACTAAAATCATGTCACGTAAAAATTGTGGTTATCATTTGGTTTATTGTCAAAAAATTGACATCACTAATTTTTGTGCCAAAGTTATGGCAGATCTCTAGAATGTTCTTAAGCTATATATAAAAGATAAATTTGGCAATCCTTTATTTTGACAATCAACCAAATACATACCTATGTTTTTTTGTCTAACTTTGGCAAGAAAGTATTGTTTAGCAGTGCCCCAAATTTTTGGCTTACTACGTGATTTTAATTGGGCAAAAATTGGCAGTCAACCAAACGGGCCCCCGCGTCCTTTGTCCGGCCGTGCGCCGCGCCACACCGCCACAGTCCCCACAGCAGAGCCTTTCGCGCCACGGGAGCGGGGCCCGCCGTCCTGCTGCGTGCCGCGGCGTCGTCTTGCAACTTGCAAATGGGGCTCTCTCAATCTCTATTGAGTAGTATGCTTTTGCTGGAGTAGTATCAAGTACCGAGTGGTCTGCTTCGAGAGTGCTACGAGTTGCTTCGGACCAAACTACAACGTCTCGGGTATGCTCGGTAACAGTAGTGAGTACTTAGGGCGTCTCCGATGGTTACCAAATCGCTAGTAGGAGGAATCCTATAATTTATCAATGATGATTCTACAAATATTTAGCCTAGATGAGACATATAAATAATAAAAAGTAAACACTATAGTTGAGAGTTATGTGAGAGAGATGTTTCTAGGAGATTGAGCTAGATTAGATATTTATTATTCCGCTAGCTATTTGAGAGTATTACTTTATTTGGTCTCTCTCCTTGATAGCCAATGAGCGTGTTCTTTTTTTATTATTTTTATACCTCATCTAGCTAGCTATTTGGGAAATTCTCTTCATGCCAATAAATTCCTTCTCGCTAAACTATTTGATCACCATTGGAGATGCCCTTAAAGCCGCAAGCAATTTCATTCATGTAAAATATATTCACTCCGTCCACTAAAAGAGGCAGGATTTGTACCATTCAACTGGTTTAAGTTTGATCAAGTTTGTAGCAAATAGTACTAATATTGGTGTCTATTAATAAATCTACATCATCTACCATAAAAATGTATTCAATATTTAAAATTTAATGATACTTGTTTTGTAGTGTGAATTTTACTATTTTTTATGTAATTTTAGTTAAATTTTTAAACTGTTTGACTACTCAATAAGACAATATTTAGCTAAAAAGGCAGGGGTAGTATTCCTTCTCCTCCTAGGAGAAAAGACTACACTTTTTTTTCCCCTTTTCGGCTGCAGCACTAGAAATTTTCGCGGCGTTGCCGCGTATGGCCATTTTGTGCACAGTTGTGAAGCCAAGGAGATAATGCTTTGGTATAAATAAGTACATTGTTTGAACTGTCATCAAAGCACAGTGCTTACAAACTTTGCATTGCATAAACTAATATAGCAAGCCTCAGTAGAGGCAGTGAACATAATATTTGCTCTCAAAAGGTAGATTTGTCGCATCATGTCTGTTGTTCGTTTTCGACAAAAGTTATAGTACGAGCGTTAGATAATAAAAAGTTGTATTCATAACTATAGGCAAAAGCGTCAGTCCACGTTCCCTGTACACCAAAATAAAGCCACAATGTTTACTTTGAGTGTAACATATAACAGGTTATCTGAACAACTCGGCCACATTACTTGTTATACCAGACAATATGATAGGAAAAAACAAAGGCACTATTATTACAGATTTAACAGTATACAACTTGTTCTCTAAAAAACAGTAGGCCAGAAAATGCAGCATTTTCTTAATATGAGACCCAATAGGAAGGTTGGCCGTTGGAGAAACTGAACCGGTAGGCATGTGCAGTACTGTACATCACAATTCATTAAGGTTTCAAATAGAAAGTACTAATTTTATTTACATAAGTAAGGTTCGATAGCAAGTAATTAATCAAAGGATTGAAGACTACTGATGAATTCCAAGCATGTTTTGGCAATTTGTTATTCATCAGAGGATGGTTTTCCTGCAAGCGTCAACAATTTCACAGGGCAACTTTAAAGCCTTCAAGTGTTGGGGAAAGTTTCAGAGAAAGCTTGGATTGATGTCACAGAGGTCAAAGGAGAGCAAGTTTCAGAGAAAGCTTGAATTGATGTCACAGAGGTAAAAGGAGAGCAAATTTCAAAAAGAAATCAACTTGTATCCATACTGGAGCTGGAACACCTTTGTCACTTATATTCTATATGCAGCAAGCGGCTCAGGAAATGGAGTGTGATGATCTGGGGCTCATTATTCCTTTGTCTAACTGTCCTACTTATACTGAACCTAAGCATCTTCACTTTCCAGTATACACCCATGAGAAAATGAAATATCTTCTTCTCTAGAGTCTGGACATCATGCACTCTTTTAGGATACTATTGTTTAGATCACAGCAACACAATTGATTCAGTATGGTTTCCACACCCTATTACTATATTCACCTGCTGCTTGATGGGCTACGCATTGAAGTATATGCTACGAATGTAAATGAAATGCACAGATACATGTATTTGGTCCGTTATTGGTGTTTCCATTTACTCCGGGTCGGTCCTGGCAGGCCGGCGTCCAGATCGATCCTGCTCATGACAGGCCGGCTTGTTCCTGCTCGAGCGCGAGGATGTCTGGATGCTGTGCGACGCTACAGGCTGAGGGGTGGGGAGCGCGGTGCAGTGGCGTTGGACGGCGCAGCGCGCAGGTACCCAAGGCGGAGATGGCTGGTGCGACTGACTGGCCTGTGAGTGGCGCTGGGCTCGCGTTGTCCCTGGGATGGCCGCTAATCGGCGGCGACTGGTCTTCTGCCACGCCCGCTACCCCTGCTACAACAGCATGCGCCACGGCGGCGGCAACCACGCGAGGAAGTAGGGGAGGACGAGGAGGATGCGGCGGCTTGGAGAAGAAGATGGCGACGGTGGGGAACGCTTCCTAAATCGCGATGGCTTTGGAATTGGGCCTTCGTACAGCCCGTTAGACTGCCCAAGACCGTTGGTTTGGAATTTGACGGTATAGGATGAGCTAGTGACGTGGCCCTATGAAATGTCCCGGTTTGGTGCCAAATTCGTAGGGTAAAAGATTAGGCCTCCGGATTGGTCACATAACAAGCAATAACCAGAATTGTGACTTTGATCGCGGCTTGCATCTTGCTTGCCTCCTCTGGGTTTGCTGGAACTTGCTTGAAAGCGCCGCTGCCATCGGTTTTTTTTTTTTTTTTTTTTTAGAGAAAGGGGGTTGCTAGGCCCCGGCCTTATTTGAAGGCTTAAAAGCGGCGGCGCACCGGGTTCGAGCCGGGCGGGTGGCTTCGCACTTTGGGGGAGCTCACCACAGTTTGAGATGGGTTACACCTGTTTATGCAAACATTCTCAAGTTCTCACACTCTCAACAAACAATAAACAACACCATGGCGGCTCAACAGAAAACGCGGCCGCGATCAGTCTCGCTATTCTTGACATCAGGTTCATCCGGCGCCCCCTAACAAAGAGTCCTCGTATCTTCATCAGACAACTTCTTTACCACCTCCATTGGCAAGCTCAATTCACTCCACTCCAGCGCATGAGAGAACATGTATTTGTCCCACTTATCTTCCACTTGGTTCAACCCACAGATCCTCGCAGGTCTTGCTGCCAGCGACTTGAGTTTCACCAATCTTGCTGCTTATTCTTCTCTTTCACCTTCGGGCACAAGATCATCCAGGTGTGAAGGAGCGCCACAACACTGAAGAGAAGGTTCCTTATGTCCAGCCACAACCCCTTTCCTCGAAAACAGATAAAATTTCTTAGTTTCCAAAGCTCCCCACGGGCATTGACTTAGTACATCAACGTCTATACTCATGTACTCCTACTATTTACGGAGTATCTTCATTCAAGTGTATTCAGTAGGTAGCTCATACTATGCTTTGCTTTAGGTAATAGTAACAAAAATACTCAAATACAATAACGTTGATGATTCAAGTGTACTATTCGAGATGAGTTATTACTACTCCACACGTTTCAATTGCATACTACATCTGTCT